>JAKUBJ010000094.1:0-41076 GCA_030566855.1 Tortispora sangerardonensis | reverse complement strand
TTACAGTGTATAAAGTGCATATAAGCTTTAAACCTTATTACTTAATTAAAAACCTTAACTTTATCCCAATTAGGACTGAACTGTCAAAATGGCAGTCTACTCCAGCTCCGGGGTGGCTAAATAGGAAAGCGGTGGTGATGAAAATTAGTACCTGTGCACTAATATCACTTTGACCTGCTACTACGCATTTTGTCTATAAAATTGTACGTTGAATGAATTTATTAGCTACTTTTTTAAAATTTTTCTTTTCTTTGTTGTTAGAATTCAATTGATATTTTTAGAAATGCAAAACCCACATATTGATTCCACAATTGAAAATTAGTTTCTGAACCATAAAATACGCAATAATGATCTAAAGTTGTGTGCAAAACTGTGATAAAAAAGTCATTTAAATTAAAAAATCTCTTTGAATATACTACTTGACAATTATAAAGCAAAAATGAGGACGTACGTCTTTTTTAAGACATGCGAACTGACAGCAACCATTCACAAAATAGAATGCAATTATGTTGATAAACCTTGTCTTAATCCGTTAAGAATGTAAAAAACACGCTTCTCTTAAACTGTCCATTTACGAAAGAGATTGATACTTTATCTTAATGGAACGATCTAGATTGTTTGCAAGTTTAAGAATGTAAGCAATCAAATTGGCCATTCACGAAAGATACAAGTTTCGTCTACCGAAGGACTTATCCAAATCTGTAAATAGTCAAAAATTAGATCAATAATTGACCATTCATAGTAAAGATATCTATGCATTTTAAGAAATGCCAAAATCTGTAGAAAAGAAAAATTGAATGCATTTCAAATTGACCATTCAGAATGCTGGTCGCTATGTCCTTGAAACTGTTAAATTTTTATTAAAAAAAGCTAGTTTAAAAATTCATTAAATAGGCGTTACGAAAACTTAAATGACCGATAAGAAAATCTGATGGGTGGCGATCAGGTCAAAATTAAAGCAACCGCTCAGGTACGCAACCTTAACCATCACACATAACCCACTATGAACCAATATCTCTTATATTAATCAATTACAAAATCTACTTTCTAGTTAAAAAAATAGTGCAGCATGTTATAAAATCCCTTTAAAAGATTGATACTTTTGGTTGTTATCCAATTGCTCAAAGTTTAGCACGGCCCAAGTAGCTGCTTTGCTTCTTGATCTGTTCAACAGCTTCTGCTACCATCTCGTCAATAATAGCCTTTGCAGGTTTAATTTCATTAACAACAGCAGAGACTTCGCCCATCAAGTAAGGAACTGCTTGATCTTCAATTTCCTCTGTGAGCTTGCCTTCCTTTTCAAGACGTTCTGATTCATACTCCCAAGGCAAGACACCTTTACTAGTCAATTCTTTAATTTCTTGTTGACGGTTTTCATTCCAGTTAACAAGATATGGACTCTTTCTAATACGCATTGGACGGCCTGTGAAGATAACAGATTTTAACGTATCGTCATAAGAAGCAGAGAGAACCTTTTCTTGATGCATTTTAGAAGCACCAGCTTCCTCAGCACAAATGAAACGTGTTCCAACCCAAACACCTTGTGCACCAAATGCAAGAGCAGCAGCAAGAGAGCGTCCACAGTAAATACCACCAGCAGCAAGAACTGGGACTTGTTTTCCACTTAAAGGTGACTTCTTACCGCGAACAGTATCGACAACTGAAGGAATCAAAATACTAGTAGGAATTGAACCAGTATGACCACCACCTTCACCACCTTGAGCACCAATAATATCGACACCTACTGCAAGAGCCTTAACTGCATGCTTAGGGGCACCGATCATGTTCATAACATAAATTCCGTTAGCATGAAGTTTATCAACAACCCATTTGGGAGGAACACCAACAGCAGAAATAAAAAGAGTAGCCTTTTCTTCAATGATAATATCAATTAATTCAGGAAGTTGTCCTTTGGTATAATCTTTGTTAGTCTTTCTAGCGCTACCACCAACTTGAGGAAGAAGCAAATCAACTCCAAATGGAGCGTTAGGGTCATTCAAATCTGCTTTAAGTTCTTGAATCATTTCACGAAGCATCTCAGGAGTATATCCGACTCCTCCAATAACTCCTAAACCACCTGCATTTGTAACAGCTGCTGCAAGTCTGGGTCCAGCTGCTACATTCATGCCAGCCAAAAGGATGGGATGCTTAATGTTGAAAAGTTGAGTTATATCAGTAGAAATCGACATTTTCTTTAAAGAATTATTATTCGTTTTATTATGGAAAAAAATAGGGACGATAATCGAAAGAGATGGCTTTGATTTTGAAGAAGAGTTATTTATACTCGAGAAAATTATTCAAGCTTCCCCACATTTCATCGAAAAGCCGAGACAAACCTTTATAGCCGCATGTCTTGTGACTTTTCCCTGATTCTTTTCTGACCGAGAAATTCAAATTACAGTTACGCCTCAGTGTAAACAAAAATAGAATCATACGGTTTCGACGATCTTTCAGTTTACGCGAAAGATGTTTCGGATATATAGTGAGCTGATGCTCATATAAATACGGATCGATTCCTAAGATCGACTACCGAGGTATCCAATAATACATTTGTGGTGATTATTCAGCTGTATTTGTTCAGGGGCTCGAGTGATTCCATGAAACAGAACGTTAACTTAAGAAAGAGGAGGAATATAAGGAAAGACCAGCTTTGGTAATGCAAGGAGAATGTCTGTAGGTTGGTGTAGTTGTGCATAATGAATAAGACTACAATCAAAATGATAGCGTGAAAACAATTGTTTCATACAATAGTTAGAAAGTGACTGTTTATTTATGCTGTAAATGCCTTGTAACAGGTATTAGAACTCCAGCTAGAGCGGGCAGTATATAGAGCAAATGCTTCTGGACCAACTACCATCACGTCACAAAAGTCGGTGTGTTACTTTTTTATCCTTGATTTATCAGGCAATGCTCCATTCTCAAATATTTGAGTTATCAGTGATTTGCAGGATGTAGTAATACAATCGTCAATAACAAGTCCCCAAGTGAATGTAGGAAAATGACCTACTTAAACTATCTTCCTATAATACATTGTATCATTTTTTTAAAACCACATATCTGTCTGTTTGTAACCTATCACGTCACAAGGGTAGTAGTTTAAAGCTGTAATGTGTGTACAAGGTTTGATATTTCTGCACCACTACTTACCCAATATGGACGAATATGGAATGTTACGCGCACTATACGCGTGTTTTTTCATTTGAATCCAAATCATCATGGCGCACGTGTTTGATCTATTACAAAAGCTACTAAAATAGGATATATGATAATAATAAAGTTAGAATAATATTTTTGACTTAACTTGAAGTCATGTGAAGCCCAGTATGCGTACTTTGCAGTTTGTTTACCACTATCTCAATTATTTGCTTCCTCCATAGTTAATCGTATCATCGCACGCTAACTCAAGTTTTATTTGTTTAAGCGCTTGTATGTGTTAATCCAATGCGGGAAATACATTGAACTGCCTATGATGCACCAATTAAGAAATTCGACAATATTGAGGCAATTTATTCTATATCATATCACGTATACTAACAGACCACGCTTGAATACTAGTAGACTTTCCTAGTTCTTTTCTAAGAATTTCTAGCCAACTAGTTTCTTTTATCATAAGCCTAAAAGCTGCCAAGTAATTGATTGACGTATTAGAACCATTCATGGAATGCACTATACTTTCTATAAATCTATAACCGGTTAATTTAATCTTTATTTTTTATTTCTCATAGGCAATCAACTTGTATATATATTCCGATATATTCATAGATTTTATAGATCTCATGTAATTAAATATGGGAAATGATGTCTTGTTCTATAGCTACAGAAACAGAAATATATACAAGTACAATACGACATACTTTACCATGTCAGCCCCCTGTAACGACTACAACAGTATTTCTACAATCATATACCTCTGCTACAGGAATAAAAACTGTGTATGATGATAACTGCTCTCCAGTTGTTTTTTCTGTGACAGGTCTTTACTGCCATTCTTGCAATCATAGTATCATAACTTATGTTCCAAAGCCGCCGTTGATAAAGGATTCTCATACCTATATTTGGAATGTATATCAACAGGTTGAAGTGTCTGCATATGTTGGAGTACATTACAGTGTCAATGTACCTACTATAAAAACAATAACTAGTATTGTATCAGAAGACACGTATTCTACCGTTGCAACAACACTTCCAATATCTGAAGCAAGCAGTATAAAAGAAACTGTTCCTGTAAGCACGGTACCAGAAGCTAGCTCTCAAAAAGTACTGCCAACTTTCAGAAGCACTACATCAAAAAGTATATCGCTTTTACCTACGACCACTTTAAGCAGCAATTCACATTTTACCAATTCTAGCAGCAGAGAAGTATCAAGTACCTCATCTGATACTAAAGAAACACTTTCATTGCCTGATATTTCCTACACATCTACTTCTCAAGTTTCTTCAAGTGATGTGTCTAGATCTGTGTTACCTACAAGTTTAGTCTCGTCTACTGCATCTATATCATCAAGCAGTGAGCCGGTTGGATCGCTAAGCAGTTCTAGTAGTAGCTTTATATCTTCATTATCAACAGCATCAACTGTCTCAATTGTTTCGTCTTCGGCAAAAACAAGTATTAGGTCAGATTCTACTATTCTCTCAAGTACGTCAACTACTTCATCCTCAGCAGTAGCAAGTAGTGTTTCGAGCTCTTCCAATACTTCAAGCACGTTTTCATCATACGCAAGTCAGATTAGTTCTTTTTCAAGTTACAACTCCAGCAATTCGGTTACGCATACTTCTGTACCAACTCTAACCAATTCCTCAGCTACAATTACTGATAGTTCTCTTTTATCATCATCGACACTGGGTTCTAATTCTTCTAGCTATTTCTCAACTTCGTCCAGTGCCACATCTACATCGTCATCTTCTTCTTCAGCAATTATCCTACCAGGTTGCATTGCATCTTCAGATCCTCAAACCACAGCTACTTTACATTTTATGCCACTCGAAAAGTTCTCCTCGTTTATGGAAGAAGATTACTATAAAGGAAATTATACGGGATTATCCTATTACAGCCAGTCAACTCATTGTAATACGAGCCTTGATAATGACCGATTTCTATCCTATTGCTATTTAGACTCTGTGCCTAACTATGTTTTAGATACTGCACATTTCTCAGTAGTAGATATTCGGGGATATTGGATTAAATCAACACATGAAAGAGAAGTATTTAATAATACCGGCATGTTTAATTTTTTTACTTGGAATAACGGTGATACCGTATATCCTCGACACCCGTCTATTCTCTTTGGTCCAAATGCATTTGCATGCGGTGATTCTTCTCATCCTACCTACAGCAATACAAGTATCTATAAAGAGGTTTTATTGGATGAATATTCACTGGTAAGTAATAAACATATCCCTTACTTGTTTGATTCAGACTATGTAGTTCCTTTTCGACTAATTGCAGCATTCATTGGTGCTACGCAGAAAGCTTCGATGTATGCAACTGTAATGATGCGGATATATGCTGTATAATAAACTCCTATTTGTGTGATAAACTATATCCAAGAAATAAAAGCGATTATTGGTTAAATAGCATCACATAAGAGATGTATAGTAAGCTGTTGTAAAAGCTCAAGAAACCTGCACCAAAATGGATAAGGGTACGTATAATTGATTCACATCATATTTTTATCTAGCGTTCACCAATACCAATAGAATTTATATTATTTTGCATTACAAAATGCTTGTAAAAGAAAGTATAAATCGTACGTTTGGTAATAGTGGATTTCTTAATCGATCGATACATATGATGTCATTAAAGAGTTCATCAGATTCTGTATTTCTTGAGAATTTAAGAGTTTCAGGCACTGTAGGGCTGGACTGTTGGAATACAAGGAATCCGCAGCCATTGTTAATATCTGTTAACTTTATAAAGGAAATAAAGTCAGCTGCTTCAAGTGATACTTTACCTGATACGATTGATTATTCATTAGTTGCGAGTGAAATCAAAGAAACTGTCAAATCAGAGTATTCATCAGTGTATACATTTGCTAATAAAGTTAAAAAGAGGATAAATGATATTACGTCATGTCCAGGAATACTAAAAATTGAACTTCCAAAGGCATTAATACGTGGTAATTTGATTGTTGAAAAGTCTCTTTATCAGAATGAAACTAGAATAACTATTAACAATTCATTATGTCATACTGTGATTGGTTTATACCCTCAAGAAAGACTTATAAAACAACCTGTAGTAGTTGATACATCATTTGAAATTAGTGATGTTACTGATATTAATCATAATGTAATAGCTAATGATATATGTGATTTGGTTGAATCATTAGAGGTTCAAACTGTTGAAACTTTGACATCGCAGGTATCGAATTTAATCAAGTCAATTCCCTTCACAAGTGCAATATCTGTTAGCGTTGGGAAACCTGTAGCTGTAAGTGAAGCTTCTCTTTCTGGTGTTAGCTATACAGACAATACTCAAAGGGTTGTTGAATCAAATGGTCATGTTGCGTATATTGCTATAGGTGGTAATTTAGGTGATCGTCTTTCTAATATTCGTCATTCTATAGATATAATGCAAGAGCAAGGTATAAAGGTGTTACAGACTTCAGCAATTTATGAAACATTGCCAATGTATGTTGAAGATCAAGCAAAATTTGCAAATGCTGTAGTAAAAGTTCTAACTGATTTATCACCTTTAGATCTTTTACATAAGTTACAGTATATTGAAACAGATGTTTTGAACAGAGTAAGGACTATTAGAAATGGTCCTAGGACTATTGATTTAGATATATTATTTTATGACAACCTTGAAATGTCAACTGAATCCGGTGAGCTTATTATACCTCATCCAAGAATATTAGAAAGAGAGTTTGTGCTTAGACCATTAGTTGATATTGATCCTTTGAATCATTTTCCAACAAAAGGTGGTCTTTTAAAGACTTATTTGAACACTCTTGTTAAATCTTCTACAGATCCTAGACCAAGAAAGATTATTGGACGAACTGATTCAAAGTCTTTAACGTTAGGAAACAATACAATTGTTATGGCTATACTCAATGCAACTGATGACTCATTTTCTGATGGTGGGATGTTGTATGAAAAAGATTTAAAGCAAACTATTCAACAGTATATAGATGCAGTTGGTATAAAGCGATTAATAGTTGATATTGGAGGACAATCTACACATCCAAAGTCTAAATTGTTGACAGCTGAAGAAGAGTTAGAAAGGGTTATTCCTGTTATAACCAAAATAAGAGAATGGTATCCTGATTTACTTATATCTATTGATACATTTTATGGAAATGTAGCAGCAGGTGCTATTTCAGCAGGTGCGGATATTATCAATGATATTTCAGGTGGTTCAATAGATAATACAATTGTATCTATTGCAGCAAAAACTTGTTGTCCTTATATATTGATGCATAGTAGAGGAACGCCTCAAACTATGAATACTATGACAGAGTACAAAGATCTAATTGAAGAAGTAGGAAGTGAATTAGAAGAGAAGCTCTTAAATGCAGAAAGAGCAGGTGTGAAAAGGTGGAACATTATTTTAGATCCAGGATATGGGTTTGCAAAGACAAGTGAACAATCATTAGAATTGATTAAAGAACAAACGATATTAGCTTCAAGACCAGGACTTCAAGGAGTAGCAGGTTGGTTAAGTGGACCAAGTCGTAAAGGATTTATTGGAAAAGCTATAGGTAAGAAAGAAGCTAAAGACCGTGATTTTGGAACAGCAGCTGTGATAAGTTCAAGTATTGCTTCTAAGATGGATATTGTTAGAATTCATAATATTGAAGAGTTGATTGATACTATCAATATGAGTGATAAGTTGTTCAGATAAAGTATCATAAAATGTATGGTATTATAGCATAAGAAGGAGATGATTTGAAGTTATTTTGATAATACTTCAATGATTGTAATGCTGATGCGGAAAGATTAACGAGAACCCATAAAGCGCCTAAGAATGTTGATAGAGAAGGTGTTATTAAGAGAATGATTGTGTATATAATGATTTCACAGAAATAATGAGGGCATGCAATTGAATAATTAGGACATGAATATTTCTTTAAATTTGCAAAGTATTTATGAATCCTATACTGTTGAACTTGTGTAGCCAAGAATATGATAGATAGTATCATATGTGTATAGGTTATATCAGTGTATTTTGTAGTATAAACAGATAATGGCATACAGATATAAAATAGAATGCCTACAAGGTAATGTACTAACATGATCGTAGCATTTGAAGGTAAAGATTTGATGAGGCCATGGGTTTCTAGAAATCTTCGAAAATTCTGTATCCAAATTAGGAAAGTAGGTAAACAAGGATTATTATAAAAACATATTGAAGTTACAAATAATCCAATTATATAAAAATGAGAGAAATAAGATTTTGGTACTTTAAAAGTTAAGATCGTATGAATAAGATGAACCAATTTGTGATGTGATTTTGATTCAGAAGGAATGATGGTTTTCCCATAACCGAGGAATACGTTCAAATCCTTAATTTTATATGCTGCAATTATACTTAATATTCCGATTATAAAATATAAAGATATGACGTAATTTACAAATAAGTGCATTGTAAAGTTTCGAAAGTTTTTTGAGAAATCAAGAAAAACTTAACTCGAGAACTTTTACTTAACTTGATACACACACTACATGAATGAACAAAATGACAAAATCATTAAATATTTTAGCAGTAGGATGCGTTCATGGAGAATTAGATCTTCTTTATAGATATGCAAGGTCTTTAAATAATATTGATTTAATACTTGTAACAGGTGATTTTCAAGCAATTCGTAATAACAATGATTTATACAAAATGGCAGTACCTAAGAAATATTTACAAATGGGATCATTTCGTGATTATTATTTTAGAAAGAAATCAGCTCCAATACTTACAATTGTAATTGGTGGTAATCATGAAGCAAGTAATCATATGACAGAATTATTCTGGGGTGGTTGGTTAGCTAAGAATATATATTACCTTGGTGCTGCTGGTATGATCAATTATAAAGGTTGTAGAATTGGTGGTATTTCTGGTATTTGGAATACTGCACATTATCATAAAGGACATGGTGAAGTAAGAGAAAACTTTCAAGGAAAGTATATGAGATCAGCATATCATGTAAGAGAATTTGAAGTATGTAAGTTATTACAATTGACAGGTGATATAGATATATTTATGTCTCATGACTGGCCACAAGGAATTGCAAAAATTGGTAATACTGAAGAATTGCTTAAACGTAAACCTTTCTTTAAAACTGATATACAGACTGGTAAACTTGGTTCACCTGTTAACAGAGTTTTATTGGAAACATTACAACCTACTCAATGGTTATCTTCACATTTACATGTAAGATTTGAAGCCGAATTTGATAGTAAGAATGTTGAATGGAAAGCTACAAAGAATGAAAATGAGATCGATATTGATGTTGAAGGTATTGTCACAAAGCCTAAGACTTTAAGGACAATCGAAAAGACTAAATTTCTGGCACTTGATAAATGTTTACCAAGAAGAAAGTTTGCTGAAATAGTTGAAGTTCCATATTCTAATGAAGAAGAGTATGCTAAAGTACATGAACGATCAATTAAAAGAGATGCTTCCAATTGGGATGAAATTTGTCATAACAAAAGATTCAAAGAAATAAGAACTCTTATTTCTGAAAAGGTTAGTCAGAATGATTTTTATGATTCTGTTAAAAGATCTGATACACTTTTCTTTGATCCAGAATGGTTAGCTATTACTAAAACTATGCATAAGTATTTTTCAACTTCAATGGATGAACAAGAACTTCCTGATACAACAAGTAAAGAATTTCAAGAAACTTTATTAGCTGAAAAGGAATGGGTAAATACCAATATCGTTGAAAAGGGGTTATTAGGAATTCCAATGTTTGAAGATATGATTACAGGAGGATCCAATATGAATTTACAGACAGAGATGTTCTGTAAGACACTTGAAATTGATGATAAATTTGAGCCTTTTTATAAGAAATAGAATGTACATTATTTCTTTTTCATGAAATCAGATAACGATAAACCAGTAGATTTACTATTCGATTTTAATAGTGTTGATTTCAATGACATATCTTTCTTTTTCTTTTTTGGCATGTTAATTGCTTTTACAGGTATAACTTCTTTCTTCGGTAATGGAAGACGGTCTCTTCTTTCATAACCACAAATTGTACATGTATATACTAATACATTCTTCCTTCGTTTCTTATTCTTTTTGATCTGATTTTCTTCCTTCTTTCCCCTTATACACCTCTTTGACTTCAAAGTCGATGTAACAGTTTTACCTGGAATCAAAGGAGATCTACAACGATAACAAGCATAAACAGATTTTGAATCAATTTCATTCAATTTACCAATACGTGATTTGATTAAAGCTGAATCAATAAGAAAAGCTGAATAATCAACCCATTTTTGATCTTCAAACGCAATCACATTAGCCGCATTTATCAAATATCTAGCATCGCTAAATATTGTCATTATAAGGAAATTTCTACACTTTTATTATACTCTTTGTTATACTCTTTGTTTATAAATCTCCATATGTTTGGTTAGAAATATCTGTTGAAGGTATAAAATTAGAGTTCACGTGACTCGGTGATTTGCCTATTCTCGTACTCTCCGAGAACACCAAATACTTAACTTTTTCATATTCTAACAAAATGGATCCAGTATTAAGTGATATTTCACAACGTAGATATAATCCTTTAACGGAATCTTGGGTTCTTGTATCGCCACATAGAACCAAGAGACCTTGGCAAGGTCAACAAGATGCACCTGATCGATCTGAAAGGCCAGCGTATGATGAAAAATGCTATTTATGTCCCGGAAATACAAGAGCACAAGGACAAATCAATGATAAATATGAAAGTACTTATATATTCATGAACGATTTTGCAGCATTAAAAGAAGACCAACCTGAATATGTCGAATCTGAAGGTTCTGAAACAAGTAAAGATCTCTTCAAAGTTGAAGGTGTAACAGGAAGATGTTATGTAATATGTTTCAGTCCTAAGCATAACTTAACACTTGCGCAATTGACTCCAGAACAAATCAAGCCTGTTATTTTACAATGGCAGTCAGTATATAAAGATGCTCTTAATGATTCTAAGATTAAGTACTGTCAGATCTTTGAAAATAAGGGTTCAATGATGGGCTGTTCAAATCCGCATCCACATGGACAAGTATGGATGTCTTCGATTGTTCCTGAAGAACCTGAAAAAGAATCTAAATCATTTGTAAAGTACTTTAAAAAGCATGGCTCTCATTTACTTGAAGATTATGGCATAATGGAAGCTCAAAAGAATGAACGTACTGTGTATGAAAATGAAACGTTTATAGCTGTTGTACCTTTTTGGGCTATTTGGCCTTATGAAGTACTTACTTTTCCTAAACGTAAAGTTGCTAGGATCACGGAATTATCTGAGAAGGAAGTACTTGATTTAGCAGAAATCATTCAAGCTGTTACTGTGCGCTATGATAATCTATTTCAATGTTCTTTTCCTTACTCTATGGGAATTCATCAAGCATCTACGGAATCAATTGAAGAATCATGTGATCATTTACATCTTCATTTCTATCCACCATTGTTAAGATCAGCAAGTGTCCGTAAATTCCTTGTTGGATTTGAACTTATGGCCATGCCTCAGAGAGATATAACTCCAGAATCAGCTGCCTCTACTCTAAGTCAACTACCTAGCACACACTATCTACAAGAATAATTAGTGATCTTACATTGCAAGTATAATTGGTTTATCTTTGATACTTCTACAGGTTCTCTAGTGGTTCGATATGCATTGGAGTATCGGAGAGCGCAAAGTCCAGTCGTTGTGAACTCATTTAGTACTATTAGTACACTCTATTGGACTTTCACTATCACATCTCATGATAAAGATCACCAGGCATCTAACAGTCGTATAAAAGACGATCAATGATATGTTTGAGCTCCGTAAAGTCCGTGATTAAAGTCAATATTCAGAACTTTAAAATATCTATTCAAAACTTAAAATAGTCAATCGCACCTTTATATTTCTTCAAATATTGCTTCGAAATATTGAAATTGTACGTGAGTTAATGTAATTAATACAAGAAATCAACCAACTCTTTATTTATTTGATTTTATGAACGTCTAGACTTTGAAATATTGAAATTATCATGATCTACATGATTTCCATTCACGGAATTATACTTTCTGGAAACGGTATATGATAGGCTGATTTTCTCACTTATCTTGAAATTAACAACTTTAATTCCACTTTATTTTCCTCACAATAGTTATAAAGATACAATTTCTTTATATATTTTGGAATATGCTACCGCAATATATAATATTTTTTAAAATTGATTGCTTTTATGCAATTTTATTACTGTTTTTAAAGGATACTCTTTTTGTATATCAATTTTGAGTGAGCGTCTACCACATTTAAAATATATTTAAAGTTTGTTTTATTAAACTTTAAATATTTGTACCGAATCCTACACATTGTATAGAAATAAAGTTTTTATATTTTTATTCGAAAAACTGTTGAAGATATATAAGTGACAGAATCTCCAACAAACCTCTCCTTTTAACCAATCTATTCAATTAAAACAAGATGTTAGGTAAAGCAATTAGTTTGCTTATTGCAAGCACTGTAGAATCTAAGATTATTGGTGCTGTAGTTTATGGACGTCATGGTGATCGAACACCAAAAGCTATGGGTTCACCAGAATTAACAATTCTTGGAAGAAACCAAATGTACCAAGCTGGTGTATTCCACTATAATCGTTACAGGAACTCAACTTCAGATGTATTCATTGAAGGATTAGATGCTGTTGAGAATGTAACTCAATACTACTCTTCTACTAACTTAGTAGCAAGTCCTGTATTGTTTGATTCAGCAGTTACTTTTAATCAAGCAATTTTCCCTAATACAGAAGATGTTACTGTTACATTGGTTAATGGTACTGAATTTTCTGATCCTATGGATGGTGTACAATATGTATCTCTTTTTGTAGCCGGAAACCTTACAACTGGTCTTGTTTTTGCTGACGGTAATGAAAATTGTCCTACTTATTCTACTGCTTCTAAATCTTATATGAAATCAACTGAATTTCAAGGTACAAATGTGTCTACATTTGATTTCTATCAATCCTTTAAAGAACGTATTCAAGCACAAAATCCTCAAACTAAAGTTACTTATGACTATTCTGGTGCTTATACAATCTTTGATATTACCAATTATTTGATGAATCATAATGAGTCTTATGCTAAGAGTGTAAGTGATGAAGATTATTTCCAACTCCGTACATTGGCTGATTCTTATTCATGGAATCTCATCTATAATGAAACTCAACCTATGAGAACTATTGCTGGTAATACTATGATTGCACAAATCTTACAACAACTTGAAGATATTGCAAGTGATGGTGGTGTAAATAAGAAACTTGCATATCTTGCTGGTTCTTATGATACTATTCAATCAGGTTGGTTTTTGATGAATATTCCTCAAAGATATGATGGATTTTATGCAATTCCTGATTATGCTGCTACTATGGTATTTGAATTACATGAAGATGATAATAGTGGTGACTATTTTGTCCGCTTTGGTTTCAGAAATACTACATATGGTGATGGTGCTGATTATGAAATGTATTCAGTATTTGACTTTGAGAATGCTGATATGCCCTATGATACATTTGTCTCAAAGGCACAAGCAGTTTCTATTGATCAAGTCTCTACTTGGTGTAGTGATTGTGAATCATGGTCATTAGATTTCTGTTCTTCTACTCAAGAACTTCTTTCTACTCAACAACAAATGGCACAACTTGAATCTACTCTTAATACTCAAGATGATTCTCTTTCTGCAGCTGAAGGTGGTGGTATTGGTGCTGGTGTTACAATTGCTGTATTCCTTATTGGTGGTCTTTTATTCTTCTTATTCCGTCGTTACAGACAAACAAAAGCATCTAACTCTATGGCAGAAGTTTTGCCTGTACATGAAGAAGCAGCTAGTTCATTAAGATCATCTCAAGCTGATGCATCATTCAAGGAAGACCCTTGATCGTTTACATATTTTTATTGTATCAATAGACAAGGTATATTGTTTTGTATTAATAGTGTACAGTTTTGTCATGTCTTGTATTTTTCGTAGATTTATGTGTCGCTGACATATTTGTTGCAGATCATGAACCTTCTCTTCCCATGCACATGCACACCAAATAACATATGATCATATAAATACTACAATTTTGCGCATATTAGTGATTTTTTTACTTCAAAAAAATAAGAGAATCGCCTTAAATCAACAATTATTGAATATCTCAAAATGCCAAAACAAATTATCATGAAATCACCATACAAATACTCACAAGAAGACTTACTTCGTCTTAGACAAAGTCCAGCAATATCTTTACCTGCATTCACATTAGATGCCTATACAAGTGGTATACTAAAGATAAATGCAGGTCAATTAGAGAATTCTAGAAGAACATCATATAATCATAGAAGAAACTCAATACTTATGCCAATTAGGAGTAATTCTCAAATACCTGATCTTTCCAATGTTGTAATACATAGATTGTATAATTCAGATGGTTCATTTCTTGATATTGAATTAATACTTAATTCAAATGCTTAATTTAAGACTGCAGAGTATATAATTGTAATATTCAGTTTATCATGTATTATGTATTATGTGATTTCTGAGCATACTGAACAGAATGTACACTGTACATCTTGTAGATTGTAGACACTGTAAACAACATACATAGTCATAAATTGTATATCACTTATCCTTGTAAATCTTGTAAACCTCGCAAACCTTGTAAACCTCGCAAACTTAACCCTTATGACTCCGAAAGCCTTATAACCTCTTCAAGTTTACATAAACGCATCTCTATACTCTCAGCCCAATACTGACAATCGCCTAACTCTTTCAAATAATCATAAGCTTTCTGATTAGATTTATCAATGTTACTTACTATCTTATCTAAATCTTTAATACTTTGAACCAATTCACCAGCTTGAGTTTTTATAACATTGTGATTGCTATCTATTCCTTCTACGGCAAAATCAATCTCTTCATCTATAGCTTTAGAAATATTATTCAATTCCATAGTACGTGATGTGTATAATTACATGTATGAGTATTCGATGTATGTAATGTAACCGTTATGAATGTATATGTATGAATGTGTGTGATGTACAACGGTTATGTATGAGAGATGGTAAGATGGTTTATAGCCGAATAATAAGTACGTACATGAAAACTACAAAATACACAATAACTACATATATCCTTCAGATAACATTGTATACTAAATAAAAGCGTCTATCTTACTTCTTCTCAGGAGCAGCAGATCCAGTAGTAGGAAGACCAACATAAGCCTTGAAAGAATCGTAAAGAAGCCATTGGAGACCAGTAAGAGTACCAACCATGACAATACGCATACCAAGACCGTTCCAGAGACCACCGAATCCGATACGGGCATAAATACGAGAAAGAGCTTGCCCCATAGACTCATCGGGCTTCTTCTCAGCATTGATCTTAGAAACCATAACATCAGCAGGGTGGGAAACAACAGCACAGAAAACACCAGCAATATAACCTCCAAGGAAGGAAACACCAGTTTGAGCAATTTTAGAGTAGTCCTCCTTAGACTTAGGCAATTGCTTGTAGATGAAGTTAACAGTGTTCTCGAAAGTAGCAAACTTAACCATAGTATAAGGAACTTGACGAGCCCAGAGAGGAGAAAGACCCTTGTAGAAACCACCAAATCCATCAGCAGCCAACATCTTCTTGAAACCATCTATAGCACCAGAAGCGAAGGGAGGAGTAGTAGTTTGGGTACGGACTTTAATAGCTTCCCAAGGGCAGAGAAGAACATCAGCAATAACTTCAGCAGAGGCTGATGCAGCAAGGTACAAACCGGTCTTGTATTGGTTGGCAACATCTTCACCTACAAGTCCAGCATATTGGTACTTGAAGAACTCGTAGAAACCGTACTTACCAGCACCTTGGCATGAATAACCAACTAAGGTAGCACCGAAACCAGTGAAGATACCCATGAAACCTTCACTCTTAATGATAGAGCTGAAAGCTTGAGCATTTGAAGAGTATGCGGCAGGGTTTACTTGACGACGACACTTGACAAGGTCAAGAGGAGTGACAATGGCGTGGGTAGGACCACAAGCTAGATATTGTTAGTAATGTTCAAGTGATGAAGAGAAATTTATTAAATTTCAATATTCAAAAAATACTAAAATCGTGAAATTATCGAATTTATCAAATTAGTCAAATCCAATAAATTTCATTAGTTCCTTTAAATTCATTATATTTCCTTTTTGAATCAAATTTCAAGATTCGAAATCTAATATAAAAGCGCCAATCGGAAACATCGGGTTGGCTATTAAAATTTCTTCGAAATACAATCAATTGTTTAACGAAATAAACACAAAAATCAACAAATTTATTAGAAATTCGTTAATCGTATAAAAACTGATCAATTTATCAATTTATTTATACTTTATCGTTTGTTTACGGAGTCAATTGATAAACATTGAAAGTAGCCGATTAACCCATTAAGCGCCCATGCCCAATATTTGCTTCCATTTCTAAAAAGACAATGACATTTCTATGATCACGTCTTCTAAACAAAATATATTTACTTACCAAGAATACCACCAATAGTACAAGCAATAAAATAATCCTTTGAGTAAAGTTCAATTGCACCAGTCTTAGCCTTTACTTCAGCAGCAACTTTTTGAGCTTCAGCCTTAGCTTCAGCAGCAACAGCTTTAGCTTTGTCTTCAAGACCAGAATAAGCAAAATATCTTTGAGTTCCAAGTAATCCGTTCATTATTAAATTATAAAGATTATACCTTTAAGGAGTTTTATTTGTTATTTGCTTTAGAAAAAGAGCAGTGATGTCGAACAGGAGAATTACGGAAACTATAATTCTTTTTATATTATCGAAGATGGAAAAAAATTTAAATATTACCCGGTATATTTACAATTATCTTATGTAATTTCTCCAGATTTTTTATATGTCAATTTACTATGGTAAATTTGCCAGATAATATATGATAATTTTATTCTTTTATGTATGCAGGTTCAATTAATGTGTAGGATCCGATTAATGTGTGTGTGTTCCAATTGTGGGAGGAGCATCGACTTCTTCGCAACAGGAAAGTACACAGCTTGAAGGTTCTGAATCGATATTCGCACCAACGAACTCAGGTTGAATTGTTGCAGAATGAACTCCATAAGCATGCAAACATCTTTGAATCTCTTGTGCTAATTTCATGAACTGTTTCGGAGAAAGAGATACTGTTATATGTAAACTACAGATATAATAGTTTTCTCTTAAGATCCAAACATGTAAATCATGAACACTTTGAACTCCTTCCAATGATGTAATATCTTCTTCAACTTGTTGAATTTTGAAACCAGCAGGTGTTGCTTGTAATAAAATCTTTGATGCCCTGGTACAAAGTGGTACAGCCGTCATAAGAATAATTACAGCAATCAATAAACTGACAATTGGATCAACATAATACTTCCATGTATAATCTGTTAACCAAATGAACAATGCTGCTGTAATAACACCAATATTTCCTAATGCATCACCTAAAACATGTAAAAATACACCTTCCATATTCAATGATTTAGATCCACCTTTCTTACCGTCTTTACTAACTTGTTCATTAATTGTATGGAAATGGAACTTATGAGAATCGTTTCTAGTAAAAGCAACTGATTCAACTCCTCCATAACTGTTTCCTTTACTACCCATCAAGTTAGATGACTCACCAGCTGTAGATGATGTTAAATCTGTTAAAGCATCTTCTGGCCATACATGTGTTTCAGATTCTTCACTAGGTAATGAATTTCCATGATTATGAGCATGTGAATGTTCTTCATCACCATGACTATGAGTTCCATGACTATGTCCATGTCCATGATCGTGATCATGGAAAAGTACTAAACCAATCATATTCGATAATAAACCAGCACAACCAACAACCAAAATAAGAATAGGCTTAGTAATAACAGGTGGATCAACAAGACGTTGAATGGCTTCAAGGAAAATTGAAAGACAAAGTGCAATTAAAAATACACCATTAAAGAGTGCTCCAAGAATTTCAGCTCTTTGCCACCCATAAGTGAACTCAGCAGGTGCATCTGTTGATTTAGCTAACTTAACTGCCCATAATGCAACAACTAATGATATAATATCATTAAACATATGGAACGAATCTGCAACCAATGCAAGAGAATGTACCATTATACCTGTCACCAATTCAATACAAAAAAAAATTGAATCAATGACAAGCAAAGCAACAATCTTCGTCTCTTTACGCATCTCTTATACTTCGTAAACTTTCTTCTTCGCAAACACGCGTACTTTTTTATTGATTTCAAGGACAGCTAGTCAATTCCTCTAAAACTGTCAAATCTGTGCTAAATGTGTGTCTGTCTGGTGTCGAATTGCACCAAAACAGTCAATTTTCAAAGTGTTTGACAATGTAAAACAGCGAGAATAAAAAAAGAAAAGTTGAAGATAAAAAATCGGAAAGCCATCTATTTAAGAAAAAAATATTGTATACGAATACAAATGCAGGGTAAATCTAATAATAGATCGAGCTTCACGTGATCGAATTTTGAGATCTCATTAACTGCTTCAAGATTATTTTGAGATATTATTTCATTATACACAAATAAATGAGAAATATTTAGTAATTCCCAATTCAATATAGTTCTAAGATGCCCCAAAATTAGACTGTGCATAATGACTCCTTATAATGTCCATACTTTCACTTTACCGTCATCACCACCACTATACAAGACGACAGTACCATCATTCAATTTTCCCCATGATATAACATTTATTTCGTAAAGTCCATGAGCTTGTTCAATGGTTTTATAGATTATCCATTCACCTTCTCTGGCTTCTTTATATATACAAATGGTACCATCGCCACCAGCAGATGCTATCATATCAGCAAACCATGAAACTGTGTAGATAGATCTTGTATGGATAGAAGGTAGAGTTGCTTGAACTTCCCATGTTTCATATATAGGATCTGTTCTAATAGAAGATGGAATTCTTCCTAACCCATTTGAATATGTCATACTATCAATAGCATTCGTAGATGTTCTTAGCCATACTTTAACAGTTAAATCATCAGAGCAAGAGACAAATCTTGGTGTTTGTACTTCTGATTTTGTGTCCTTTGCTGGTTCAAAATCAACAGACCAAATAGTCGACTTATGAGAATCAAGAACTGCTGCACAACTCCATTCACCATCTACGTCACGTCTCCATATTCTTAATGTATCATCATAACTAGCAGACACTAATAGATCTTCTTCTGTAGGGCTGAAAACAATCTTTTTAACATCTTGTGTATGATCTTGTAAGACTGCTACACAGTCAAATTCAATATCAATATCTAAATCTAAATCTTCACCATATGCACCAGTACCACCACCAGTAACTACATCTTCATTCTCTGAAAAGGCTTCCCATATCCATACTGACCTGTCTCTTGAACATGTAGCTACATAATGTCCCGATAATGACCATGTAACTGCTTTTACTTCATTTTCGTGACCTTCAAGTGTAGCAATACATTCCCAATTAGGTGATCCAAATGATTCCGTATTGCTTTCATTCTCAGGCACCCAAATACCAATAGATGAATCAAATGATGCTGTCGCTATAATAGGCTTTTTGGGTCTCCATGCTAAACTTCGTATACTTTTTGAATGTGTACCAGATAATGTCTCTACTTCTCTCCAATTATTGCTGTCCTGTATACCTTGAGGTATTCTATAAATTGTTGCTGTCTTATCAGCTGATGAACAAGCTATAAGGGGTAAATCCTTATGCTGTTTAATATCCCATATTCTCTCTATATGATCTTTAAATTCGTGTATACAAGTAGCCATACTTGCGTGTTATCGACGAAATCTGCAAAAAATTGTGATGATCGATATTTTTGATTAAATGTATGCATGGCCCTACTAAGCAAATAGTTGCACTAAATAATAAATTTTGATAGGGTTATGCGCACAACTTTTACGTAACCGTATGATGAACTTACTCAGATTTCGATTATATCTATTGCTTCAAAATGGTAGATTATAGAGGTGTAAGTATGGAAATATTGTTAATTACTATAGAATACTAACGTCATATAAAGGCAACAGTTGAAGATTTACAACTTGGGCCTGCATTTACGGTTCAATCGACAGCGCCATTATCAGTTGCACTTGAATTAAGCTTTGAGAATGAGTTTTCTTATGTTCCAATTGTAAATGGAAAGAAATTACTTGGATTTTTGACTGCTGATAAGTTAAGAGAAGATTCAGTAAATGATGGTAAGGTTGTAGTAAGTCAAGTGATGACGAGATTCTCAAGATCGAAGCCTTTTAAACCTATAACTCCAGATACTCCATTAGAAGAATTAGAGACATTTTTTGAAGGAAATGATCTTGCAATTGTAACAGATCTTAGTAGAAAGTTTGTTCTTGCAGTTGCTACAAAAGAAGATTTGGATAAATTTGCTTCAAGAAGAGCATTGTAATGTATGAGAAAATTATGAGTATTATATTACCATTAATAAGTTTACTTCTCAGTAGAAGTATCGTCACATATAGCACAATCAGAATTAATAGAGCCAGTCTTATTAACTGATTGTTTCTCTTTATCGGCAGAAGCCACACGTACAGCAGAAGTTACAACTTCTGCAAAGAGATTAGAATTCTTTCTTTTACCAGATTGAAGTCTTTCAGCTAATGAACTTGTTCTTGTTCCAGTACTTCCATCACTTCCAATACTAGTAGTACTAGAAGTACTTCGCGTGCTAACAGTACTTTCAGTGCGATTGGTACTAACAGATTTCATAGAATCAGTCTGTAGTATATGATCTTTAACATAGACTGCATCTTCTTCATCAGATATATCAAAAGCTTTAATTCTGTTTGCTAATCTTACAGATTCAAAAGCAAGGATTAATTTTCGACGAGCATTAAAGCCTTCACGAATATTAGGTAATAGATCATGAGTAGGAAGTTTTTCAGAACGAGCCTCTTTATTGAACCAAGGATTTTCCAATATTTCAGTAGCGGTTGGTCTCATTTTAGGATCAACAGATAACATTGAAGATATTAGAGATTTAGCATCATCAGAAACATTTTCCCAGTACTTCTTATGAAATACAATAGGACCGGATTTAACTTCAATAAGGAAATTAGGTACAGTTTCAGATCTAAATGGAGAATAACCAGATAATAACATGTACGTAATTACACCTAAAGACCAAATATCACATGGTTTTGAATGACCAGTATGACTAAAAACTTCAGGAGCAGCATAACCAAAAGAACCAGCAGTTGAAGTTAAGAACTGATCATCTGAAGAAAGTACTTTAGCAATACCAAAATCAGCTAACATTAAAGGTGATTTTTCTTCTTTTGTTAAATATAGAAGATTTTCAGGTTTAAGGTCTCTGTGTACGATATTCTTCTTATTATGTAAATATTCTACAGCTTTGACAACTTCTAACATTGTTTCACTTGCATCTTCTTCAGTGAATTTACCTTTTGAACAAATTCTATCAAAAAGTTCACCACCAGTTGCCAATTGAGTAACAATAAAATACTTATCTCTACTTTCGAACCAATCCTTTAATCTTATTATATTCTCATGATTTACAGCATGAAGTAAGGACAATTCATCATAGACCATTTGTTCATTACCTTTAACAGATTTCTTAAGTATTATCTTTACAGCTAATTTTTCACCTTCATTTGAAACGCATTCTCTTACAACACCAAATGTACCAGCACCAATAGTTTTACCAAAGGTATAACGATGTCTTCTTGAATAAGATTCAGGTTGTCGTGCAATTTTGTCTACGACTCTAAGCATTCTTGAATCTATTTCAAATGGTCTTTTTCAATATTTACCGTTTCTTATATATTTTATATTCCCGTTATTTTCCTATAAGTCGCTAGATATTTTACTATATGGGGATATTAGACGGAGAATGAGAGTAATACGTAATCAGATAGTGCATGATCTTCATGGCTTAGATCGTGTTTTTAGATCTCGTGGCATTTAATATCGATGGTATATTAGCATAGCCCTCAAAAATGCTATAACTTCATATTCTGGTATTCCGATATCGGAATAATTATTGCTATTTATTCCATGATTATAATTTATCGAAACGAGTATATTTACATTGCTATGCATTGCTATGTTATATAGCATACTGTTCGCTATCTTATGCTACGCCTTAACTGTCTACGCGAATACCTACATCACTATTTACTCCTAATATACATATAAACAAACAGAAAGTCAATTTGCAAACAATACTACGTACCTCATCTACAACACAGTAGTAGCTCACCATAGTGTATCGTAGATTATATAATTATATCCATTATGAAGTCACGTCTTCTCAATAAGTATACTAATGTTACCTTATCGTACATCTAATATTGATATGACGGTTGATAATCATAAATATCAGCTTGTGGTCCAAGTGCAGCTTCAGATGCACCTGAAACTGTAGGGTCTTGTGCAACCGCTTGTTCAGTAACACTACCTCCAGCACCTGCATCATTATTAATAAGATCAACAACTGCACCAACATCAACATCAACATCAGTTTCATTACGTCTACGATTATAGTCCTGTCTTTCATTCTTTTGTGTTTGAGATTCACGATATTTTGCAAGATAAATCTTTAAAGCTTCAGCGTAATTCTCAAATCCTAAAGATGTCATAGCAAATAATATATCTTCACCATTAACAGTCTTACGCTTCTCTGCAAGACATTTATCCGATGCTTCAGATGTTATAAATGATATAAATTCTGATACACATTCTTGCATACATTCTTTAGCTTCTTTTGAAATCTTAGCTGTTTCAGGAAGTGACTGCTTCATAATCCTTGCAACATTGGCAATCGGAAGCCATCTATCTTGTTCTTTGATTTCATATTCTGTTGATGAACTTCCAGCACTAATACCATCTCCATTACTAGAATTAACAACTCCAACAGTTTGAGCTTCGTCACTTGTACCAAGTTCCGTATTGTTATTACTGTTACTATTATCATCACCACCAATCGCGCCAGCTAACGTTGTTTGTGTATCTGCTTCTTCACTCATATCTTTACTAATTTATAAACAACCAACGAGCTATCTTTATGCTTATGTAATATTTCAAATAACTTTATGATTTTGTATCTCTTGATTGATACTTTAAAGTATATATCGTTGTTTACTTATGACAAAGGTTGGCGAAGGGATGAAAATCAACAACCCATATCCGGGTAAGTTAGCACATCAAAATCTCTACAATGTAATATGGCACAAATATCCTGAAGAGATATCTTTTTATTCATTATGTATAGTCAATTGAGTATACAATTATACAAAACCTGTATACAGAATCGCATCTTACAACTGCATCACCTGTGACGTACGCATCATCTAGTTAATGAATGAATATACAAATCCATGAAGAACAAATGATGCAAGTACAAAATCACCAAAAGCAAATCCAGGTCCTGTCGTAAACTCATTTTGATTACTGGTATCTGTTTGCATTCTTAATGCTGCTAATAGCACAAATTGTCCTACAGCTGCTGCAAATCCTGAAAGAAAAGCATTGAATGGATAACTTCCAACAACTATACCAAATACAAATTGAAATATACCTAAAACTACAAGAAATGCCATAAAAACGTCAATTTGTTTTAACCTTAAATTCGTCTCTTTATTATATGTTTCCCATAACTTTTGAATCACTTCAAATGTGTTTTGAACTGAAGGTGTCTCGCTGGCCTTCTTTACGCTGCTAGATGACCCTGCAACTGTGCTTTTGCTCTCTTTTTTACTGATTCTTTTACTCATTTTTAAAAAAAAAAGAAAACACCGTCTTTTCGCTAATCTGTGAATAAATAAAAACAAGATGTTCAAGAAGAAAAAAAAGATGAATATGTGTTCACAAATGGAAAATGTATGTTCACGCTTTTAATTATATGCTTTACCCGGTCCTCAGCACAAATTCACCATTTCATTCAACTTCGATCTTTCCTTCTTTTTATTTCCTATTTTATACGTATATTTGATTCATTTTATAATGGTAAGTTGTCTTATAAACGTATCATGTTTAATGCTTTTAATACTAACAAAATTGTGTATAGGAACATCCCGCTTTCACTCTTGCAGCACTTTGTTCTCTCGGAGGAACAATTGGTTATTTGTAAGTATTTCAATTGCACATGTTTAAGCTGTTCTATGCTCTAAAACTAACTTCTTAAGTCGTCGTAAATCTTTGCCTTCATTGATTGGTGGTGTAAGTGTTGGTATTGTCTTTGGAATTGCTGGTTATTTGTTAAAAGAGAACAAAGAATACGGTATTCATACTGCTTTATTAGGTTCTGCGTTACTTGGAGGTGCTTCAATTCCAAGAGCAATTCGTCTTAGAAAACCTGTTCCAATTGCATTAGCTGTTACTTCTTTGATTTCTGGTACATACTACGCTAAGAAGTATACACAATTTTACATATAAATTCAATGCTTTTGAAACGATTAAGCAAACGCTTAAACTCTGTACATAGTATATTATCACATAGATATTATTCTTCATATGTAGACTATGATAAGTTAGCTGCAAAATGTTTTAAAATTGCTGAATCTAAGTCATTGTTTGACCTACAACCTTATCCTAATGATTCAACAATACCGATTCAGCATATTGTTAAATTCAATTCAAATTATACAGATATTGTACCAATTTGTGATGATAAAGATCCCTTCTTAAAGGCAAATGATTTAAAGCTTAAAAAATGGATTGGTAGAGCTTTAGATCTTAAGAGAATATCTCCTTCAAAAAGTCTTTGGGATAATGGTCCTAGATCTAATTTGGTCTTTGATATTGATTCAAATGTTCTTAATGATCCTGTATTTGATTATAGAATGCTTTCTAAGTATATTGAATCGACAGCATATAAACCTACTTCAATTCAATACTTGATAGATACTATACCTCAAAGTGTCATATTCTCACAGCTGGCTGTAAACTTCAATAGAAGTAGTTTAAAAATTGCACCTGAATCAAGGCCTTTTACTGCTTTTAACTTTGGTTATACTTCTTATCAGTTTAATGTTCTACCTTCTTGGTTTCCTTATGCCCCTACAACTCTTTTTCGTTTGAAGAGTGCAATTGCTTCAAAGCATAAACATTGCCTTAGGTCTTATGGTATTAATTTTTATATTTTTTCTAACTCGGAAGAACAACATATTGAGAATCTAGCTGAAGTTTGTCACACTTTAAAGCAAGAAGGGATTGCTCTAAATAAGGACACTTCTTCTTGGGCATCTCCTTCGATTGTTATAGGTAATTATGAATTAACTAATGCTGGGAAAGTAAGACCTGATCCTAAACTTACGGAGGCTATTGTTAAATTTCCAATACCTCAATCTGCTGCTTCTAAATCATGGATTGAAGTATGGGCTTTGGTGTCACCTATGTCCAAGTATATATTGAACTTTGAAGATTTAACAGAAGATATAAAGAAGCTAATGAAGTCTAACACTTTGTCTACTTCATTAGCAGAAGTATTACAAAGAGCACAAGCGTCTTTTAAAGGGTTGAAGGATATGATAACTGATGGTATTGAATTAGCACAGCCTGATATTTCAAAGCCTTTTTATATTGATACAGATGCTTCAAAGAAAGGGTTTGGATGTGTACTGTATCAATTAAAAGATGAGTCAGAATTAGAAGCTATTGCATTTCTTTCAAAACGAATGACCTCTGATACTTGGATAACAAGAAACAATAGGTATTGGGAACCTTATGCTATTAGTGAAGCACTTATTACATGGCGTCATATTATTCAATATTCTAAAGTAATAGTGAGGACTGATTATAGTGCATTAGCAGCAGCGTTTAATAATCCTACACTTTCATCTGTTGTTCTTGATACGCATTTACCTCTTTTTCAAGAGTTTGATTTAGAGATTAAACATTATCCTGGTACAAGTAATAAAGCAGCAGATGCACTATCTAGATTGTTTAAATGATCTTTAGTATATGATGTTGGGATCAAGAGATGCATTGACAAGGGTGCTTTAAGTACCCCTAGATTTACACTACTGTCTAGTTAATACGTAAGGTACTCTGAGTCATGGAAAGGTCATATTGATCTACTTGTTGCAATTGTGTATACAATCCATATGTCAGTATAATTGCTGTGTGTTTTGTATAGCAACCTCCAGTTGATATTCTGAACCAATTGAATTGATTAAACAAAAATTTTTATTGGATAAATTGAATAAACCCTGTAATAACTCTGTTGCATTTTCATTGAATGTCGATCATGGATGAAGTGTAAGTATTTTAAGCCGGGTAACATTTATATAGCGAAATAGCCATTCAATTAGTTTTTCTCCGTTATCAAGACGTAACACCTTCTTATATAGAAAAGCTTTTGTATAACAATAATAACATAAAAAATAAGCCATTTTTGTTGGACATTTGAGTTTCTATTAGGCGAATATATTTGACATGAATGGTATTTTAAAGAAATTGACGGTGTTTACGGCATTAGCACAAAGCTCATTTGTTGGATTCGCACCTGGAACGAAAGAAGTACGTGAAGTTGGAGCAGAATCAGCATCATTAGCAGTATCTGAATTTCTAAGTCAAACTCAAGGCATTCGATATGGCTCACAATTGATTGGACAAGAGATTATTGAAGGAGAATTTCTTGATATGCCATTTGGTGGTTCAAAGTCAAAGATTCTTGTTGTTTTGCCTCATACTAGCAAAGCAGATGATGCAGAATGGGCAGGATCCCATCTATTAACTATTTCTAATAAAGAAAGTTCTCAAATTAAGCCATTGATTCATAAAGTGCTTGCTAGAATTGAATTTAAATCATATTTTGATGATTCTGTTGGTGAACTTCTTACATCTTTTGAATTAGATTCTTCCAGTACATTTGATGATGCTATGGATAATGCATTTTCTCATATTGTACAAAATTCAAAGGAAGGTTCTTTAATGATTATTCAAATTAAGGATAAGAAAATTGCAAGTGAATTACTGCCAGTGCTCGAAGGTCTTACAAAAGAATTAGAAACTGCTGCTGTTTGTGTTGTAGGTGTTGATAAAGGGTTTGGACACATTCGATCTATAGTAAGCAGAGAGCATCCTGCTTCATCAATAGCTGAACATGAAGAAGTCCAAGATGAAGAAGATGATACACTCTTAACTACTTCATTTGATTCTGTTGCTCTTCCTTTAGCTGCTTCTAATCCTAGTTTCTGCTATGCTACTGAATCTGATTGTGCTGTCGGATCTGGTAACTGCACAGGACATGGATCATGTGCATTGGTAGGAACTTGTTGGAAATGCGCATGTACTCCTTCTTATAATTCTACAAGTGGACAAAAGACATATTGGGCTGGTAGTGTTTGTCAAAAGATTGATTATTCTGTTCCATTCACTCTTTTCTTAACCGTTGGTATAATGTTAATTGGGTTTATTGTTTTCGGTTTAGGTCTATTTAACAAATTAGATGCAGAAGAGCTTCCAGGTGTTCTAGCTGCTGCTTCATATATGACCAAGAAAACTTCCTAATACATGAACTCTTTGAACCTACTTTTCCTCACATTCTCTTCCTCACACCTCTACCTTGGATTTCTACATGACATTTTGTAATTCACTAAAGAAAATAAGGTTTATTTAACAATTCTCAAATGGAATAAATATAAAATTTATTTTTCAAGTTTTCGATATTTACTTGATTTGATTAACACGGCTACCTAACTTTTTGTGATCGAATTTTTCTATCACATACACCATCACATCCATCTTTATCCGAATTTCTTTTATTTTGTACCGCCTAAATGTCATTCATAATAACAAAGCATTCATCTAATGCATCACTAATTGATGATGATGAATTAATGAAATATCCAGTTGTAACACCAGGTGAGACTGTTACTGATGAAACAACTTGGATGAAAGGTCATGGTACTTATACAGATGATTTCCATATAAAAGCAGCAGTATCTGGTACGATATTAAGAGTAAATAAACTTGTAAGTGTTAAGTCACTTAGAGGAAAGTATCAACCAGAAGTTGGTGATCATGTAATAGGTAGAGTTATTGAAGTTGGCTTAAAGCGATGGAAAGTAGAGATTTGTAGTTCACAAGCTGCAACACTTATGCTTGGATCTATTAATTTACCGGGTGGTATTTTAAGAAGAAAATCAGATTCAGATGAAATTCAGATGAGAAAATTGTTAAAAGAAGGTGATCTTTTCAATGCTGAAGTTCAAGCTGTTCATAGTAACTCAACTGCCCATCTTCATACAAGATCTCTTAAGTATGGTAAACTAAGAAACGGGTTTCTAGTAGTTGTACCTTCTCAGCTTGTAATTAGAGGCAAATTGAATCTTTATAGTTTACCGTATGGTGTTGATATGTTAGTTGGATTAAATGGTATGATATGGCTTTCTAAACATATTGATCAGATCTCTACAGATACACCTACTATTACAAGACTTGAAGAAGAGTCACAATTGTCTATATATGCCGACACCAATGAACAAATAGCACCTGTTACAAGGCAAGCAATTGCAAGATATGCTAATTGTATAAAGGCTTTGAGTGCATTCGAAGCTCCTATAAGTGATGCCACAATCATTGCTGCATATGACTCTAGTTTAGAACATAGTATAGGAAATATGTTACAGTCCGATATACAGCAGTCAATTGCTATGTCAGCTATGCAAGTTTTATGAGAAACTACGTCTTTTATGTGATAAAAAATAATATAATATTGTAATGTAGTATATTGAAAATTGCTTTTGAGTTATATACGTCCGTCACACTCAATTGGGTGTGTATTCTTGTCAAATAGTCGACTGGAATTGATGGAATAGGGCTTTTAGTATAGTGGTAGTATGCCTGCTTCGGGTTAAGCGAAGCTCAGTTGCGGACAACCGTAATTGCAGGTGACCCCGGATCAAACCCGGGAAAGCCCCATATTTTCTTTTTTTTATATTTTATTTTATTCATAAAATGTAGATAAATCATAAATATTCTTTATTAAAAATATCTAATATTGTGTACCACCAAGGTCGTGTCATTCGTGAGTTAAGCATATAGCACATCAAGCTTTCTTTTCATCTCTAAAACATGAGGTTTATGTAGAGCTTCAATTACAAGTTTTGAAACATCAGCTTCAGTAAAGAATCTAAGTATAAAATCAGATGCAGTAATTCCTGGTGCTACCATATCATCTTGCCTTGTTAGTGTGTAAGTGCAGATCTTTTGCATGATTTGGTGAAAGGAACTAGCTGATGAGTTTGCACTCTTACAAAACTCTAAAACTTGAGTAATTCTGTTCAGCGCTTTCTCAAATTCATGTCTGTTAATATCATCTTGACTTGTCAGTATTAGACAAAGAAGAGCACCACAAGTTAATGCATGATAGAAGACAAATGTAGCAGATACTGATTGAGCCATCTCTTTAAGTATAACAGGATACTCTAAAAGATTAGAAGTAAATAAAGCAGAGCTTTTACATCTGTGAAGGTTTATGTATGTGAAACTTTCTAATTCAGTTATATACTGATTATCAGAAGGAGATAAAGAAATTTGAGGAGAAACTGCCAAGTAAGGAGTAAGTAAATTGATAAGAATGAAATCAAAAATGAATCTTAAAGTTACAGTTTGTAACTTTGTCTGAGTTTGAACAAAATCTTCATTTGGTTTAATGTCTTTTAAAGATTCAATTGTTAGAAACTTTGGCATACAATTTTGAAATTGTACAAGATCAGAATAAAGATTTGAAGCAGTTTCTTCAGCATCTAGTAAATTAGGTAATGATCTTACTAAATCAGCTCTGAATTTAGAAACACGAGAGCACAGTATATACAATTTGCACTTTTGTATATGATGATGCATTAATATATACTCTGTACTTTCCTTTGGCGGTATCATTCTCTGAAAAGAGAAAGAAACAGATTGATAAGATTTATTGTCGATGATCTGCCATCTATTAAAGTTATCAGATGTTAAATCATGAAATTGACAATATATAAATACACCCCACCATGCACGTCTACAACCTTCTTGTTCAAGTACAGACATACTGGAAGAAGGTTCTTTATAGAGTTGTAAATCATTTGCCATATTGAAAGCTCTTTCAAGTATAATCCAACCACTTTCAGAGTCTCTAAAGTATAGATTATATTGTCCAAATAATGCTACAAATGTAACAGAATGAAGAGTATTCATTGATGCAATTTCATCATAAACTCTACCAGCAAAACTATCCAAATAGTAAAGTAATGGTTTATCACAAACCGTAATAGACACGCCTCTATGTAATGTTTCTATTTTACATGCAATAAGCATCATTGTTAAGATATTCGATACAATATCAATATTATCTGATGATACATAAAGATACTCAAGTAAAGAATTAAACTCCTCTTCATAGAACTCTCTTACAACCAAAGCAACAAACCAATGTACTTTATCAAAAAATGCTACAAACAATTTCTTTAAAACATCAATATCAGGAAGTTCTGGAATCCCTATAAACTCATGAAGTGGTATATCTTTAACATCTTGTAATTCCTGATCTTCTACTGAGAATTGTAGCTCATTTAAACAGCTACGAAAATGAAAATCTGGTATAGCTTTTACTTGTAAAGGAATATTTACTTTAAATACAATTGTATCCTTTTCATCGCGAAATCCTGATTCATGCTTTGGTCTTCCACCTTTTCCATCAAAAATCACTACTCTTGAAGATACACATTGAGTATTCGATCTAACACATGCTGTACAAGGGAAAACATCATCACATCTCATTTTCCTTTGTCTGCATCTATCGCAAGCTACAAGAGCTTTTCTTCTTCTTATAGGTCTGTCCATCTTCATAATTGGGAGAATATTTATCTACATTTACAATCAGGGCAATCATAGATATATATATACGATAAAAAAATGTGTATCTCCTCGGCAAGTTAAAAAGGAGTTAAAGGCTCTTTGCATTCGATTTTGTATAACCGGTTCTACATATCCCATATAATGAGATGAGCTCATTAAATTGTGGAGTTAAAAAATAGGGGTAAGCAATAAAGATAAGATGAATTATATCCACAAATAGTCTATCTTTATGATCTCTCGATTCGTTGCAGTCTGTAGCATTCTGTAGGAGTGTACAACATTCAGCATCTTTTCATATCATTTTATTATAATAACCGATTATTATAACCCCCATAATCTACTACATTCATGTAACTACATTGTCTAGATAAATTCAATATTTTTTCAAGATCTTTATTACTAGTATCAAGATGAAAAATCTGGGGTAATAGTGTACCTACCCCGCACAAATTAGCCAATACCAGCTTTAGATCGGCAAGAATATGTCGATCTTTTCTAAATAAGGTTTGATCTCATTTTCAATATAGCATCTTTATCTTATACCCTATAGAACCCTTTCTTTCTCAATATAAGAAACTGATAATATCTGGAATTTATTATCCATAAATTAAGATAAGAATAACTGGTAATTATCAATTGATATCTTAAGTGTGCCTTATTACTTAAGTAATGTCCTGTAGGAACACTTCTCTTACGGGTATCTCTTTTTACTCCCCCACCTTTCGAAATGAGTAATTTCTATATTTTCTTATATAATACGGTAATTATATATCCCATATTATATTCTACTAATTATACTGTATTATTCAGGGCTTACGGATTAATGGAGAATATTGTACACATAACTAACAATTTCTTCGTCTAAGAGTAAGTTCTATATTTGGTGAAGATTTGCTCGGAGAAATTGTCCTACTTCCATCCAATTCACTAGTGAATCCCCCACGCTTTATTTAATTATATTATAAATGATCTATTTAGCGCCAAAAATACGCTTTATAATTGGCGTTATATGTTGCCCATAATTAACGGAATATTTCCTCAGTGCTTACGATTCATTTAACGAATGAATAAGCGCCCATTTTTTCACTCGATTAAAGCAACATTAAGGGGGCTTTAAAGCTCGCTTAAGTTTCCAATAAACTCTATAGGATGCAGTGGTTCAAGTATACTACAACTCTAATTGACTCTCTTATCTGTTTAGCTTCTTCTACTGTAAACTTCTCATCATAAAAAAAATATTATTCACTCCGGATAATCTTTACTATTTTTACGGAATCAATTTCCATATTAGTTAATCTATAATTGGCCCCACTTTACCATAAGAAGCAAATATGGAAATGTAATATCATCGCTAACCTATCGAACGCACTTCCTTACCCCACAAGAAACTTTTCGATGCTTCTACGCTTACTCTTCACCTGTCAAATTGTACACAATTTGTATATTATTTAAAAATGTATATAGCTTGCCAAAATATGATAGAGCATTTTTCAATTGGTTGTGTTGTTTCACTACGCGAACGTGAAAGCCTCAACATCTTCTCAACCTGCGGATGATCGCAAAGGTGCATTTCTTAATTGCAGCATCAGTGCACATGGCCACTATACACGCTATTTTTCTTCTAAATTCAATGACAGGACAAGTACCTCGTACTCTATGAACGGCATCACACATATATGATAGTATACGACGTTCATATACCCCACACACTAATGTCGCTGAAGTACCCCACTTTTCCTAGTTTGGCAAAAAATCATCAATTTCTATCATTACTACTGGCTAACACGGGATAATTGCAATTCTTCGAGTCGGTCGATTCAAACGGACTCTCTATCACCCCCCTTCAGTATATAAATGCAATGAAAAGTATCTCTTGCTGCAATATCCTTCAGCATATCCTATTCTTCAAATGACTACCTCAAACACTGACTATGACATTATTGTAATTGGCGCCGGCTTTGGTGGCTGCTACCTTGTTTATAACCTTCGCAAGATGGGTTATAAAGTACATGCATATGACGCTGGTACTGACTTTGGTGGAACCTGGCATTGGAACTGCTACCCTGGTGCTCGTGTTGATTCTCACGCTCCTTTCTATGAACTCTCTATCCCTGAAGTATACAACACTTGGACTTGGAGTAAATCATATCCTGACGGTGATGAGCTCCAAGCTTATTTCACTCACATGGCTAAAGTTCTTGACTTGAAAAAGGACTATACTTTCGAAACATTTATGACTGATGCTATCTATGATGAGCAAGCCAATATTTGGACTGTAAAGTTTAAGAATGGTGACCAAGTTACCTGCAAGTACTTCATTCCTTGTCTTGGATTGTCTGCTGCACCTATGACTCCTAATTACAAGGGTCTTGAGAAATTCAAAGGTGAGATGTACCATACTAGTAAGTGGCCTCACACCCCTGTTACTTTGAAAGATAAGAGAATTGCTGTTATTGGAACTGGTGCTTCTGGTATTCAATGCGTACAAGAAAGTGGTCCAGTTTGTAAAGAACTTCATCTCTTCCAAAGATCTCCTAATCTTTCTCTTCCTATGAAGCAAGAACCTCTTGCTAAAGAGTCTGCACAGAATCTCCGTACTGATTATTTGACTTGGTACGATAACAGAGCTCAATCATTTTCTGGATTTGACTTGGTATCTCAAGAAATCAAGGGTACTGACTTTAATGATGAAGAGAAGAGAGAATTCTTTGAGAAAGTTTGGGCCAAAGGTGGCTTCAACTTTTGGGTTGCTAACTATGCTGATCTTTTCTTTAACCAAGACACTAATGATGCTGCATATGCTTTCTGGCGTGAAAAGATTCATGAACGTGTTAACGATCCTAAAACTGCTGAGAAGCTCGCTCCCAAGGTTGCTCCTTATCCATTTGGAACTAAACGTCCTTCAATGGAGTTGAACTACTACGATGAGTTTAACCGTCCTAACGTACACCTTGTTGATATTAACGAAGATCCTATTGTTGAGATCACTGAAAATGCTATCATTATCAAGACTCAAACTATTCCAATTGATCTTCTTATTCTTGCTACTGGCTTTGATGCTCTTACAGGACCTTACACGCGTATCAATGTTCAAGGTGTTAATGGACGTACACTTAAACAAAAATGGACTGAAGAAGGTGCCACTACCTACCTTGGATTAACCACTGTAGGATTTCCCAATATGTTCTTTGTAGGTGGACCTCAAAGCCCAGTCATTTTCAGCAACAATCCATCTACCATTGAAATTCAATGTAAAGTAATTTTTACTATGCTTGAGAACATCAAAAAGAATGGAATTGCATCTGTTAATCCTAAACAAGAAGAGGAGACTGCTTGGGTTAAGAAGGTACGTGAATTAGGTGAAAGCTCATTGTTTATGAAAGCTAAAGGTTGGTACATTGGTGCCAATGTGCCAGGAAAGCGTCAAGAGCTTTTGTCATGGCTTGGAGGACTTGAAGCATATAAAGAGATGCTTGAGAACGCCGTTGACTTTAATGGATTTGAAGTTAAGAAGAGTGTTACTGCTTAGATGCAGAACTCTTATATTTTATGCATATTGTATGAAAGGATATTTTTATGTCAGCTACAGAACTAAATGAATTATATATATTTACATATAAGCCAGTAACAATGTAAGGGAAGTATCCCCTCATTACCAATAAGAGAAAGTGACAAGGATTAAACACCTTTGGGGATTGTGCATTCCCCTCTATTTTTTTAAAGAAAAGGGATGTACGGAAAAACTATTATGTAAAGTAGAAGATTATCCTGTAGGATAATCCGTAATGGAAGATAAACAAATTGCAAATGGCTTAAGCTCCTGTCACAAATGAGCTCTGCTGCGTTTAATATGATTCATGATTGACTATATTACATGATCATACGATACGTTTAAGATATGATAGACGTTGTATCATATCTTAGTAGAAGTATTAGACCAAGGTCAACCGGCGATGACCGTAAGATCTTGATTTGAGTACTCTATATATGAATGACATGTATATTATAGTAGTAACCCAAATAGGAAATAAATGATGACAGATCATTAAGTAATTTATAGGTAATGATCGACATAGAAAGTTTAATCATTAGTTTACCCCACATTCCTAAATCGAATCAGACACAATATGATACTTTCAAAGTTCGTTTATTATCTATGAAAGAATAGCAATAAAAGAGTCTTTCAGAGTTTATATTACTACTTTATGACATGATAACTATAATCGAAACGTACGAAGCGCATATATGAGTGGCATGATAGGTTTATTCGTAGTATAATGGTTTCCTCTAATGTGATTCTGTTTCTCTAAGCGGTACTACATTTCCATTTACTTCCAGGAGGTTAGCCATAACCGGAGATAAAACTACAAAACTTGAATTGGTAATCGATTGGCTATCACATTGTGATCAATTGGTGATCGATTTGTATCCCATAATCGGGTTTTCTTAATCATGTGTTACAGCAAGTACGGAATATGCCACATCAAGACTCAGTACCTATGCTAATCTAGTGTTCCATCTTCTATACGAATCAGTTATCTTCTCGACAGCTCTATCTCTCTAATTACAAAAATCAATATATGATGGATTCCTTGATTATAATAAAAACTATAATAGCCATAGTCTGACAGTAATACCCCTCATGATGATCAGTATTAGTACAATTTTGGCGGGGAGTTCGACCCCACATTTAGCGATTGAGGGGACTACTGCGGATAATTCCCATCATACACATACTCTTTTCTATAATTTCTTATACTCTATTCCTGTAATTAAATACTCTTTTTATGTCTATATTTTATTGACTTGTCATTCTATCTATCTTTCTAATGGTTTTCAACTAATCGGAAGAACGGATGGCTTTCTACCCCCCTGCTGACGTTCACTTCATTTTCTTTAATATATAAATCCCTATGATTCCTCTTCCTTTTCGATTTCTTTTTTCTTCTCATCCCTCATCAGATCAAAGTATTTTTTACATTTTGACCCTTGAGAATATCTTATATCTTTTTATATCTCAAACTATCTTAACATATAATGGCTCCCGTTCCTGAATACGACGCTGTAATTATCGGTGCTGGTTTTTCCGGCTGCTACTTGATGCACAACCTTCGCAAAATGGGTTATAAAGTACATGGTTATGATGCTGGTACTGAATTCGGTGGTACTTGGCATTGGAATCGTTATCCTGGTGCTCGTGTTGATTCCGAAACTCCTTTTTATGAACTTGCTATTCCTGAAGCTCAAAAGAACTGGACTTGGTCCCAAGCTTATCCTGGACAAGAAGAATTACAAGACTACTTCCGTCATCTCGACAAGACTTTGGATTTGAGCAAGGATTTCACTTTCCAAGCATTCCTTACTGATGCTGTTTATAACGAGAAGACTAAACGTTGGGCTCTTACTTTCAAGAGCGGTGATCGTGCTATCTGTAAATTTTTCCTTCCTTGCCTCGGTCTTTCTGCTGCTCCTCTTACTCCTCAATTTAAGGGTTTGGACAACTTCAAAGGTGAAGTATATCACACTAGTAAATGGCCCGAACATGTTGAACTTAAAGGTCGTCGCATTGCTGTTATTGGAACTGGTGCTACTGGTATTCAATGCATTCAAGAATCCGCTCCCGTTGCCGATCAAGTTTATGTCTTCCAACGTTCTCCTAACTTAAGTCTTCCTATGCCTCAATTAGCTCTTGATGAGAATTCTCCTGAAAACAATCGTGAAAACTACAAGGATTGGTATGAGAACCGTGCTTTGTCTTTCTCTGGTTTTAACTTACCTAGTCATGAACGTCGTGGAACTGAAGACAACGATGAAGAAAAACAAAAATTCTTTGAGAAAGTATGGAACGTAAAGGGTTTCTCTTTCTGGATTTCTAACTATGCTGATCTCTTCTTTGATAAAGAGACAAACGATGCTGCATATGCTTTCTGGCGCTCAAAGGTTCTTCCTCGTATCAATGATCCAAAGGTCGCTGAAAAGCTTGCTCCTAAAGTCGCTCCTTATCCATTTGGATGTCGTCGTCCTTCTATGGAGAATGGCTACTATGAACAATTCAACAGACCTAATGTTCACCTCATTGATATCAACGAAGATCCTATTGTTGAATTTACTGAGGACTCTGTTGTCACTAAGAATGGAAAGTATGGTCTTGATATGGTTATTCTTGCCACTGGTTTTGATACTCTTACTGGTCCATTCACTCGTATTCACATTGAAGGTCTTAACGGACGTACTCTTACTGATAAATGGGGTAAAGAAGGTGCTTCTACATACTTGGCTGTTACTACCAATGGATTTCCTAACATGTTCTTTATTGGAGGTCCTCAAAGTCCTATTGCTTTCTCAAACAATCCATCTACTATTGAAGTTCAATGTAAGGCAGTTTTCAAGTTATTAAACAAGATGAAAGAAGATAATGTTGAAGTTATCAATCCTAAACTTGAGGATGAGAAGATCTGGTCTGAGCAAGTCCGTGACTTTGGTGACCGTTCTCTCTTCCATTTAGCTCGTGGTTGGTATATGGGTACCAATGTTGCTGGTAAGAAGCCAGAACTTATCTCTTGGCTTGGAGGACTTCCTTCATACAAGAAGATGCTTGAGCATACTGCAACTACTTTAGATGGATTTACTCTTATCAAGGGAACTGCTTAAGTAGAATATAAATCATATAGCTAAATCTTTTGAGAATGAAGATTTCAATAACGAACAATGAGTTTGAAAATATGAAATAAATATACTGGTTATTTAAAATTAAAAAAAGTAAGATAAGAAATGATCTTGTAATTGACATTTATTTCGGAAAATTAGTAAAAATAGAGTTGTTTTATGTGTAATTAAGTTTAATTTAAGTTGTCAAATGTCGATCTTTTCTATTTTTAGTAAGAATTAGGGGTGTATGAATAATTCTACAATGCAGTATATAATACTATTTCTTGTATTATTTATGATACATAGATGATTGCATTTTGTTGATATATTTCATACTTTGATATTAAATCTTGTAGTGTAAAGAGTCTTTGGGAATGTGGTTTGGGCGCTGTTGAATGAGGAAATATAACCGTACTCTATATAAGGAATTACGAAGTTTATAAGAAACTTTCAAACCGACTATTTAATGAATGCGAAATTTCTTTGCATAAACGTGATTGAAAGTAAAACTTTACTTTAAGCTCGTACATTCTTAATGCGAAATTAATTCTATGCTTCAGTGGGTATAACTCGGATAAACAACAAGTACAAAATTAAAGTCATTTAATGACAATAACTAATACTTTTATAAATTTATTCAAATAGTAGTATATAATTCATTGCCCTTATGATCGTATTAGAAGTACAGTAATTTAAGGCGTTGTTTGTTGATTGGGAGTAACCCAATTTGGAGATAGAGGCGTGCTTAGCATTGAACGCCATTTGATATCGAAATTAAAGAACGTCATTTATATATGAGTTATCGTATTTCTTTAAAAACGATCCACCCCCTTAATACTACTTTATTGGCCAGAACCCATTTTTATTCGGTTGGTTTTCCGATTAAGGATATGAATAAACAGTGGTATTCGCTGAACTTTAATTATACTCTGGCCGTATACATGCTAACGGAGAAATATATCCTCATAGAATCATTCTATTATCTCATATAAATACACGCGAAATCACTCACACTTTCCTGAATTGATTTCTTACTGTTTGACTCATCTTTTGATTTACATTTTACTTTAAATTTTACTTCTTGTTTATACCTTTTGATAGCTTATATTAAATCATGGATTCTTCAACTCTTGATCGTGTACTTAACTCTCTATATATTCCTCCAAGTAAGAACAACTTATCGCCATCAGTTCCTGTACATCATCCTTCATTAGTTTTAACTGATAAGACTTCTGATATTTCACAAAGAAAAGAATGTGGCTGTGCAGGTGGCCATTGTATTAAAGATCAAGCTTGGTGGTCGTCTAAATAGACATTGCTCGTATTCTCTTAGTTGATCCGCGATCTATTTTGACTTCTTTTACGATAAGAAAGCTTTCACTGTTTATTTGATATTCTTTCTTCTTTTATACAAATAAATAGATATTTTTGAATTTTAAATAATCTTTTTTTTATATTCAAGCTTAAGCTCTTTTTTCTTCTTTTCTATTCTTCGTTTGATCTAATTTTCTTATCAATGATAACAAATTTTTAGATCTATAAGCATTACTGATTTTATAGATAACGATTTTCTTTTGTTTACATTCAGTAAGGTTTATTTCTTTTACACACAGAAAGGTTTTATACTTCCCTTTCTTTTAACATTACTGCTTATTTTACTTTGTTTATGAAGATCTTGTCTAGATGATCTTATCATTTAATCTGATCTCTATTTCAGCCTTACATTTTCTTCTTTTTTTCCTTCTTCAATTTAAGCACACTATCATCTATGGAATTCTGGTTAATTAATTTTTATAATATATATAATACAACCACATTTATATAATCTCTATTTGCTCGTACGACCTCGTATGATGCTCAATAAGTTCGACAAACCCAGCATTCCTGTATGTTATATTCAGCCCCCTTTTATCAAATGATAGATTAATATAACGCTGTGCATTACAATATATTCTACAGCTATGGAATGATTGATTATTCGTTCATGCAGATACAGACCTTTCTACATTGATCCCTGGCCCAATACATACATATGAGTTAAAATAAACATTTCAGTACATACTCCACTATAAAATAAAACAAACTGAATACTTATTTTCTTCAAATTCGATAATACAAGCAATTATCTGGCTATTTCAATTTGATCTTATACAAACACAACAACCCTTAACCCTCGTGCAAAAATTCGATCAACAGTTATCTGATCTCACCAATCAAGAAATGTTATTCACGTTGTATTTCCTTAATATTATACCACTTCTTTTACCTGTTCAGTATTGTAGATGTAAAATTGAGCATAATTTTATAAAACGAAATCAGATTAAACAAAATAGATGAACCAAATTTTAACGCATGTATAATTTCATGAGTCATTTTCACTCAGTTTTATAGAAATTATCACGGTATTAAAGCTGTGAATACACAACTGCTTTAACCTCTCTATAAATCTAGCTCGTCTTATTAAACTCGCTTTGTTCTACCAGGTAACAACCATTTACATAGAAAATCGAGCTTTTGCTATACTTTCTGGAATGAAATAACAAGGTGTGTAGGAGAAAACCCAATGTGATCTGCATAGATATGTTTGTATAATGTAACCAAATTCTATAAGAATAAGCCAAATTTATTCTAATATGATCTTCATTGTCAACAAATTCAAATGCAAATCGTATATTTCTCGAACTATATGATATTTCAAATTAACACTCTTTTACTGCGTATCCCAATTTGATGATAAGATGCGTGTTATGGTACTAAAATCGCATATCTTCACATGACAAGTCAGATATTTTTTAGTAGCATAATTAGAAGTGAAGCGGTTCACTTAAGTCGTTCTTAAATCACTTAAGTCTCATAAAACGGATAAACTACTTCTATGGGATATATGGGGATAATTATTCAGAAATGTGTAGGGGAGACGTCATATTAAAGAACGAAAGAATAGCACAAGTGATTCCATTACGAAATTAATACGCAATGAATGTCGTTTACATGAATATTTTCAGAATATTATATACTCAATCTAAAAGTATCATTTGCTTCTTTTCTTCTTTGTTAGATTTTGAACCTTTTCAGCTACACTAAATTACGTCATACAACTTCTTTAACTACAGCGCCTGTCTCCCTTACAGCAAATTGCTACACTCTACTCTTATTACTTTTTGAAATACACGACAAGAAGTAAAGTCCTAGAAGTTATTAGAATCATCATATTTTGATAATTATAATATTAAATACCTACGAGAAATATTTAATATCTGATAAAATTCCTTGTGACATTATTCGATAATTTTTTCTTATTTTACCACCCCGGAGCTGGAGTAGACTGCCATTTTGACAGTTCAGTCCTAATTGGGATAAAGTTAAGGTTTTTAATTAAGTAATAAGGTTTAAAGCTTATATGCACTTTATACACTGTAA
>JAKUBJ010000093.1:0-41551 GCA_030566855.1 Tortispora sangerardonensis | reverse complement strand
AGTATCGCGCTTTCTCCGTAGTATTTCTGTGTTAATATACAAAATATACTTCACTGAAGCGGCAGAATCTTGTGATTTCTTCTCGACATGCCAAGAAGCTTAATCACAGGCAAGAACATAAAGCATACTAACGGTTAAAATATACCACAAACAAGCACAGACTACTGGCCAACTCTCAAATAAATCATTTCTGTATCATAAACCAACTTTCTTAAGCTCCACATTAATCTCTAAACGGCCTCAGAAAACAGCAGAATTTCAAGCCGAATACCAAAAGAGACAATCACCAATTACTGGCACTCCACTTGTACATCTTAACTCTAGGTCTAAATCTATATTTGTCGTTCAGCATCCAATTGACAAATATTAAGCATTTGTCGAAAAAACGAGTAAGCTTTGAAGTTTGCTGGAGGTTATAACTATCAGTAATCTTAATAAAATCTAATCGCTATGGGTTTTATTAAAATCCCTTAGCATGATCTTGTGAGCAATCTTAACCCCAGAACACTTTCCAGGTGTGCTTCCGTTTTCGAGTATAATCAATTTTTGAAGGTCTTTAGTGACCGCAATCTTCCATACTTTAAAAACTCTATCAAATCGCTCTCCTTATACCGCATCAAAATAAAGATCAGCAACATCTTTCCCCAGCTGTCTGTTTAATGCTGCAGCTTCCTTTTCTGCACATTGACTGCGACTTAGTAGATATTCCCAGGCATTCATTCTATTCTTGGAGTTACTTCAATAAGTATAGGATAAATGAATACATCACCCCCATGAGTTATATCAACCCTTTAAGTGTCAGTTATATGTCTAACTTTGTTATGCTTAACTTTTCACTTTTTCTCTTGTGTTTCTTAAAACAAAACAAAAATTCACTGGTATTTTATATAATGTTGACTCCAAAAAGTTCTATTTCTAGATAGCAATGTATTATACAAAGAACGAAATTTTGTAGCAAATATGTTTGATTCGGCAACTTCTGTTCTATTTATTCTAAGCATCGTTAGCGTTTAGTCTCACGCATATACAACTAAAAATGTTTCGAATATGACAAAATAGTTCAATTCTGCCTAATAATCGCAGCATATGTAAGTCTGGTACTTGTTACATTAGTTGCGCAACTGAACGTAATTTACTAACAGTTGTGGGCCGATATCATCGTCGATTACTCTAGATCTGCAGCGCAATACTTCTTATATTATTCTTCCCAATCATAAAGGTAACTGAAATCACCAAGCATGCAAGCTTTTAAATAGTAAGAGTTTTAATCTTTAGAGCTTGTACGTAAGTTATATTTGACATTGTATAGTAATTAGGTAAACAAATGTTATGTTAGCACATAGCCAAAAAGAAAATCAAAAGACGCAATTAGTAGCCATAAAGCGATTCGTCATTGTTTAGCTTAACTCCAAGTAAGCTATATTCACATTGCTTGCATTAAAATAAATTTGCACACTGTCTGGAGCACTTGAACAAACAATCTATGAGTATTGCTTCTCACTAAGAGCGTTAAATTCCTTTAACGGTTACTCATTCGAATCGTTGTGTATGATAAGGCTAGTATGGGTGAATTTCGCAATCATACAAAGTATTATTTTACCCGGATTTATTTCTGTAAGATTTTGGAAAAATTTTTAAGTAGAGAATCACACTTTCGGATATATATATTTAAAGGGTATGCCATTCTTCCTTTTCGATTTTGTATTTTCAGTCATATCAGTCGGACTAGACATATTTTCTGCTGAAAGTAGAACTCGTTTACACTCGTCAGAGAGATAAAGGGTAAACTCCTTGTATTTGGCACGAATAGTTGTAGCTAGATTGAAGAGATTAAGTCGCAGGCGGTTTTATCTTTCATCGAAATGTAAGTAATTTTTAATATTGTTGCTCTCTCCGAAAGCATTAATTATTTATTCACCTTTTGCGCTACGCCTTCTTTAATTTATTTCTGGTATGATGATACGATGTCGCCCCAGGCGGACACAATATATGTCGATAAACACCATTTAGCCAAACATTTGTTTCTGAATATTCTTTCTTTTTCCCGGAAATAGTTGCTTCGTAAAAGGTCTTTGTTTTTTAAAGTTCTAAGGGTACTAACCGTTAACCTATATTAGATTTAATGGCTAGCGAACATAATAGTTAGTCGAGTAATAGCCTCTGTCCTCTTGCCGAATGAGCATTGTCAGAAGAACTATGTCAAGAGCATCAGAGTTAGAGCACAATTATCGAGCTGTTCTTACTAAAGTCACCGCTGCTGCTAATGGTAGGCCAGTTACTCTCGTAGCAGTATCCAAGCTTAAACCTGCTTCCGATATTAAATATCTCTACGATATTGGTGTTAGACATTTTGGAGAAAACTATGTTCAAGAACTCCTTGATAAGGCCAAAGTTTTACCAAACGATATACGTTGGCATTTTATAGGCGGATTACAGTCTAACAAGTGTAAAGTGCTAGCTGAAGAAGTTCCTAGTCTATGGGTTATTGAAACTGTAGATTCTGAGAAGAAGGCTAGAAAACTAAATTCTTATCGCACTGTTGAATTGAAACTTGGTGTGTACATTCAAGTGAATACTTCCAGGGAAGAGGGGAAATCAGGTGTATCGCCGGATTCTGTATTATCTCTGGCTGAATATATTCTGAACGGATGTCCCAACCTCGACTTAAAAGGTCTAATGACTATTGGTGCGTTGGCCAACTCGCGGGCTATTGCACAGGGAGAAACAGAAAATTCTGACTTCGTTTTGCTGGCAAGCCTTAAGTCCACAATTGAGCAAACACTTGGATTACAAGATCTTCAATTAAGCATGGGTATGAGCCAGGACTTTGTGGATGCTATTAATTTAGGTTCAACTAATGTCAGAGTTGGAAGTGATATATTTGGTGCCCGCCCTCCCAAAGAATAACATGTACTAATTTAATAAGAAAAGAATACTTCTTTATTTCTTTCGACTTCTTGATCGTCTGACCGTAAATATCCTCCCCATCAGCATACACCTGTGTAGGCTATGCATATGTGTCGTCCTAACTGAAAACTGACATTCACTATCATACATGCAACTGCGCTAACTATCATAATACTTAATGCGCCTGAGCAAGTGCATTGGATAAATGTCGCATGAGTAGTGCAGGTACACGTGCATCTGTTGTACGTGCAGACAGCGCTATAACCCGTTGCAAATGGTCGACTGTAACAATCGCAAAGCACCCTATCTTTCCAGATCCAAGCTCTAGGACACCTGAACATAAGAATGTTTGAGCGATTGCTTGATTGTCTTGTGGCGCTATCGCCAAACTAACACCCCATGAAAACCCTTCCAAGGTTTCGCGCATTCTTTTTGATGATATCCCTTTAACTGCATCGTCAAATGCAATTCTGCTCTGAATTCCAAGGCTGGAATCAGACAATTGATTCCACCGATACTGAAAATCTGATTCAAGAAGTGGAGCTGGTCTCATAAACTTAGAAAGTATGACAGGCAATTTAAGCACAACAGACTGAACTGCTCCAGCAGTAAAACTTATCTTGATTACGGGGGATGCCCAAAACACGTCTTGAGCATCTACGCCTATTATTTGTTCATCGATCCCGTTAGCTTCAATTCGAGATCTATTTTGTTTCGTTATTTGAACTTTCAGATTATCTGACGGATTCTCTAAAATTATACTAGAGACCCCAGATATCTCTGAATCTGTTTTATTAATAAACTGCAGAATTATCCCACCTATATGGCCACGATATTGCATTCTTGTCTTGACTCTAATCAGACTGCCCTCATATAACAAGCCATCTAGCATTGATGAAATACGCGCGTTATACCCATGTTCCCAGCCGTCTGAAACTGTTCCTTGGATCTTTTTAGAAGGCTTCAATCCAGTTCTATTGTTAGTGATTGCACAAGTGGCTTCTTTATTAAGTTGCTGCATCGATTTATCTGTTCGTGTAGGGCTTGAATTAACTTTGCGTCCAGAAGATTCTGCAGGTAATAAAACACTTAAACGCACATCTGTAGCTGAAGAATTTTGTCTTTCCAACATTTTCTTTCTGTTGGCATTTTTATTGGTTTGCTCTACACGGTCAAATAACGCAGAAGTCTTCTCAGAATAAACTGGCATCTCTTGGCAAACAAAATGAAGAAGAGATTCATCAGGAAGGGATGCAAGAGCAAAATATTCGCAAGCCCGTTGCTGGACCTCTGCATTAGGATTGGTAGAGTAACGCTGAAATATAGATAATACCTTTGGCTTTGTTTCTGGGTATATACTGACAAACTTAATAAGCGCAGAAAGAGCAATAGCTTTCGTCGAAGAAGGGCATGATGACATGTGTCTTTGAATTGCTTCAAGTTGGTGAAACGGAGAAGATGTAGAAGATTCTGCAATGACATTTCCGAATTCACCAAGAATATACACACATAACTTAATCATTGCAGGAGGGCATGTCGACTTATTAAGATATTTCAAGGCATCATTTGATGCAAACTGATGTAGGGATTCATTATTCGTTACAATTTGAATAACTCTTATCCAAATTTCTTCGGGTGCATGTTCTCCAGAAAGATATATCATATCCATCATGGTAGATATATACCATCTAGGGTCAGTAGCTGACTTTTCAGCTAACACAGCAATTTTCACCGCTAATTCTTCTTTCAACGATACGTCTGCACCAGGAAAGAGTTTTAAAAGCTCTGCTACTATAGGAACTACGGAAGATGTGTCACTCAGTAAGTATAACAGATCAAGAGCTTTTCTTCGGATTGATATATCGCGACTATGCAAGTGGTTGAAAATCGTTGGCATATGTTTTCTAATCGGTGTACTATCCTCAATAGTTGCAGCAAGAAAAGCCATTCTGTCTAGAGCCAGATATTGAAAATTGACTTGCCCAGTCATTAAAGATTTAGCCAGCTTACTGTAGCATATATTCAAAAGCTTCGAGTCAGTTTTCATATGAATAGACAAGTTAATGGCTTCAAAAAAAACTGCCTGGTGGGCATTCTTCTCTTGTACATTTTCTTTATTTTGAGAATATTGATTCAAAATAAACAGTAAAGTTTCGTTGAGCAACTTCACAGTAGCTATATCATCTGGCACCGGAAAAAGCTGTAAAATTTGCATTAATTTGACGCTTAACCAAGGGTGTGGAACGTCCCAATAGATATACTCTGGCGGGCATAGCTCTTCAATTACAAGACTGTAGAGAAGTCGAGCTGAGCTAACATAGCAAGCAGCAAATTGATCAAGATTCTGCTCAGCCATGGAAAGAACCAAGGAACATACAGAATTTATAACGCCATAATCTTCGTCGTCTAGCATGGCACATATACGATCAGGCCATTCAGATTTAAGTATTGACGGGTTCTTTTTGTAAAGTTTTAAAAGAGCCAAACACGCTTTCTTTCGAACATATGGTTTCGCAAGAGGAGATATCATCAACTGTTGAACTGATTCAACTAATTCATAGGCCATCTCAGCACTGCCAATGTTAGCAACACATTGTAGTGCAAGACAATTGTATACTTCAAGGTGGCTTTGCAAATCTTTTCGCATTGAATTAATGACAATATTAGTTAGGTTGTCTTTTTCATTCAGCAAAAGACTTATAAATAAATAACCGATCTGTTTCTCTGTGTATTTCGTGGAAGAAAGCAGTTGTACTGCTTCTACATGGCCAAAATCTATATCCCATCCAAGAGCATAGATGTATATAAGCTTACAAACATATTTTTTCTTCTGATATCCATTCAAAGACGCGTTTGCAAACTTATGCCTGATATTTGCAAGTTCTATATTGATCCTCTGTTCTTCGAGTTTTGGATCGCGTGTATTGCGAAGATCTGAAATGAACTGTACCAGTCCTATTTTAAAACAAATAACATGTTCGTTAGCTAATATTCATTAAATATAAAAACACAGATATTGCTTACCTTTCATGTTATTATTCGTATTCAAATTGTTTGACATTATGAAACCATTATATTCCTCGAGAAAAGGGAATAAGGAAAGAAAACAAGTGCTGTGGTGTGTGGCTAGGATATGACTTTTCCTAGATTAAATGGAGCATTGCTACATCCCGCAGCATCCTCCAGCAGCACAGCCATAACATACTTTATAGTTTGTATAATATAAGTATCTCATACTCAATTGCTCAATTTCATACAAGTTCTACCAATTATTCATATCTACTTCTTATGAATTCAGTAAGTAAGAAGTCAGGAATCGATTGATGCCATCCTACTTTACTCAATGTATCATTTACCCGGATCTTAAGCTAATACTAACCGTTAAGTACTTTATGGTTTATTTCCGGTCTTCTATGAATAAAAAAGCCAACTCCCCCGGACCTGACTGACCTTTTATTATCGAAGATATATATCCTATACAACCCACCCCCACATTTTTTTCTTCTCCTGACCTGCGTTATTTATCGCTGAAAACTTCGTGTATCTAAATAAAAAGAACAAATCTCGTGGTCTTTGTATGAACTTTGTACGAGGCTATACCGGATTATATTTTTTACGCTTATTAACATCTTATAGAACTCAATTGTATAGAACAATGTCATCTTTCTCATCTACTGCCGCTCATCGTTTAGCTGGTAAGACAATTCTTATTACCGGTGCTTCTGCTGGAATTGGTGAAGCTACTGCAAGAGAGTTTGCTGTTACTTCGAATGGAAACGTTAAACTTGTGCTAACTGCTCGCCGTGTTGATCGATTAGAAAAGCTCAAGTCCGACCTTGAGTCTCAGTTCCCCAGTATCAAGGTTCTTGCTACTGCTTTGGACATGACTAAGTGTAAAGAAATTCCTACTTTTGTTGAAAGCCTTCCTAAGGATTTCAGCGAGGTTGATGTTCTTGTTAACAACGCTGGTATGGTATTTGGTGTAGAAAAAATTGGTGAAATTGCTGCCCCTGATATTGATACTATGTTTGCTACTAACGTGATTGGGTTGATTGCTTTAACCCAGGCCGTTTTACCTGGAATGAAATCTCGAAACCGTGGTGACATTGTCAATCTTGGCTCAATTGCTGGTAGGGATCCCTATCCTGGAGGAGGTATTTACTGTGCTACCAAGGCTGCCGTTCGTTCATTCACTGAATCTCTTCGCAAAGAGACTATTGATACTCGTGTGAGAGTAATTGAAATTGATCCTGGTCAAGTAGAAACTGAATTCTCTGTCGTTCGCTTCCGTGGTGACGTGGATAAGGCTAAAAAGGTCTACGAAGGCGCTGAGCCTCTTGTAGCTACTGATATTGCTGAACTTATTGTTTTCACTGCCTCTCGCCGTGAAAACACGGTTATTGCTAACACTTTAGTCTTCCCTAACCATCAAGCATCTGCTCGCGATGTATATAAAAAGGCTTAATATCCGCAGCACTTTTCACCATTGTTTCAACTTTGAAAAATTGCGCTCATTATGGTATATTATTGAGCTTTATATATAATTAAGTTTTAAAATATAGGATAAAATAAAATAAAATTACTATAATTAAAATTAAACTTATACATTTTACACTAAACCCCCAGAATGCTTCCCTTTGCATCGAATGGTTGGCATTGGCTTCTTGCTTAAATCCTGATATAGGTGTGTCTCTCTGTTCTTCCCAACATAGCAGAATACATTCTCTTACGGGTTTTCAACGAAAGTAAATTGCTGAAAGTATATTCTATAGTGTTTTTAGCCTCAATAATTACTCTATCTTTGTTAACATCGAATCTAAGGCCTACTGAGTCTTCTTAATGAGCAGGTCCTTACAACCACCATATTAGCCATCTTTAGATGGCTAAATGATGTATATCTCCACAGATTTGTGACTTTTATGGAAATAGCAGTTTACAATTACTACTTACTACACACGTAATCTAACACTTCGCATTGATTTTATTTAGCTATGAACATAAGCAAATACCAAAAACAATTCATTCCATAAGTATGATAAATATGATATTGAAACTTGACTATCTAATGGCTATGGATCTTTACTACTTATAGTCCATCTTTATGATTCTAAGGCAATTCTTGACTATAGCAGTGACTGTGACGTCAATAAAGCCAAGAGACTAAAAGCCTTGCTTCACATTTTACATGTAGATCATCTCCTTTCTGAATAACCGGTTACATTATTTTAACCGTTTATGACACTAAAATGTAGATCATTAAACCTTGTTATGGGCATGTCAGGTACCGAGTTTAAAAATTACAATGTATCCCATACTAACGGTTACGTAATCATTCTGTCTTGGTATATGAATAGTCATCCATTCGCAGTTTAGCATACCGCAAATACAAATTCGTCTACAAAAATACCTTTCGACTAGAGAATATAAATATATATAAAATATCGTAAATAAAGATGATATGAATATGCAATTAATGGTCCACAATTAATGCAATATCGCATAAGACCAGACTAAAGTAATATGACCCAGATACTATCCCATTACAACATATCAGAGATAATGCTGAACTTATAAACAATCAAATAAGTAGAATCGGTCTACATAGAGTGTGTGAAATCAATCTCGCCTTGACGTAATCCCTCTGATCCAGAGTTCTCGACAGCGGCTCTTGAACAAGTGCACTTTCCAACTTGGCGCATTCCACATGAACAAGAAGCTTCAGCAGGAAAAGCAGTATTTTCGCTCTCCGATTTCTCGCATACACAAGCACGGGCAGGTTGAGCACCACATGAGCAGCGAGCTTCTGAGGCGCATAAGCAAGTCTTTGATGATTTTTGGCAGCAAGTCATTATATTATGTAGTGTTAAGTGTTAAAGTAAGTGATAATAATGAGAGAAGTTTCAATGCGAATATTGCGACCCTTTTATATTCTTCAAATCATTCACATGATCTTTTTATCCCATAACGGTTATATTCCATATACCATTTATAGTTTTCACGTTATTGGATTCTTATGCATCCAATAATAACGTGTTCGTATTTTAAAATTGTTCTACTGCAATATACCTCATCGGTTATTCGCTAGAATCTTTAATTTTACTAAACCTTATGCACAAGAGATGTGTCAAATTTCTTTTTTATTTTTATTCTTCCAATAATAAGAGCTTTATATGGGCTATTTAGATATTCACATAGCGCGCATTTGCAAGCTTTTTGATATGCTACAATCTGATATGCTATGGTTTCTATTTGCCAAAGACGATTTTGACAAATGGTGAGAAAGGTATTTGAAGCTGATTATCTCAATTTTGATACGAATCATTATTATGGGATACGAACTGCCGGACCCTCTAAGATCTTATTAGTAAGGCCGGACCTTCTAAATATAAGTGAATCATCGATTCGAGATTCATATAATAATCGGATGGATGCTTCGAATTACGATGCCTATTAGCAGAGACTCTCTAAAGAAAGAAAAAAATTAACTGATTGGGCAAAATAACATTTAAGTCAATATCAATATAAATATTCATAAAAATAACATACTTTTTTTTACAAACTCAGACACGAGGTAATGGATCATGTACTCCATAAAGGTTCCTCATTGTCTAAGTATTGCTTTTTCTACAGAATGGTGTAAAACTAAACATCGCGGATTCATTGTCAAAACAGCAAGAGAATGATCACTTCTTCCGATAGCACAACTACTGTGCAATTGCCAATTAGAGAGTAGACCGAATTATAGAGCGGATAAATTTGATTCAGCGCCTTGTTAGTAAACGAATAAGATACAGTGGTACAGGTAAGTTTAACCGTTGCAACACCCAGAAGTTCAAAAATGTGGAGCAACTTGAACTGTAATCGCCAGTCGCAGCCTGTAATATAATGCGCGCCACATGCAAGTTCAAGCGTATCTCCAACATTTAACATCTCCCAATATCATCGTAATATCCAAAAAGAAATAAGTACCAAAAACAAGTCTGCTAGCAGATCGAAATTCGTAGAGCGTCATATAGAAGATCTCTCAGCAATATGGCAATTACACCTAATAGTTCTCGCAGTCAAAATGAAGAAGTAATCAGTTTTAAATCAATCATGTGAAAGAGCACAACGAGGCTTGTAAATCGCAACCTAAGTAAGAAGCACAATGCAAGGGAACTATAAAAAAAGAATTGAAAACAGATTAAAAAATGACCAATACATTGAAATAAATCCAGCTCCAACAAATAAGTATACCTTGAGCATTAATAAAGCCATAACTGAAGAAAAAGGAAGAAAAAAGAATAAACAAACTTTTGACAAAGTATATAGCACAATTTAATTTTTCCTACATAAACCAAAACCAAATAAAAACAAAAGAAAATGTGTACAAATAAAGATGTAGAAAAAATCAATCACATTGAAAATGCAGTAATGAAAAATATGCAGACGTGCGGTTTCGAAGAAAAGCCCGAAACCTTTCTATAAATCATGTAGTGACAAAGAACAAATGCATAATCAAGCAAAAAGACTTTTCTCAAACAAAGTATCCAGCTCGAGTTGGTTAGAAACAGGCGCGACTTCTTCTTCTAAAAAAATAGTAGAACTAGGGCAAGTTTTAAAAGAACTCAAGAACTCGTCATCATCAGTATTTGCAAAGAGTTTAGAAGATTTAAATGATTGCTCAATAAAATCAGCATCCAAATCAGCATCGTCTAGATTATCAGTAACGGTGCTGACAGGTGAGACCTTAGAATCAATCGGATTAGGCACTGCTGGTCTAATATTATTATCGCTGTAACATCACCACTGCTGGGTGAGGCAACAAACCCGATTGTTCTGAGGAGTCGCATCCAACATAAAGATTAAACATATTCTCATCCACATTAGTATGGTTTACTTCTTGAAGCCTTATATGACCCATGGTTTGAAAGAATCCATGTGTAGAACCTAAGAAATCAGGAGAGGGTGCATTAATTGAAGATAAAGAAGGAGAGGTAAGAGGAGGGGATGCAGTAGAAGCTCCAACCAAAGAAGGTACTTCTGAAGAGATACTGTTGTTCCGACTACCGTGAGTTTCATATGAAGTAATTTGATATCTTTCAAGTTCATAACTAGGCTTTTCAGACTTTACAGTGATAGCAGGACGCAACGCGGAAGGAACAGCGCTATTATTCAATGCGAACGAGCGCTTTGCGCTCTCTGTTTCAAGAGGACTTTCAGATTGACTATGAGAAAAATTTGAGAGTTGAGCAACATGATTAGGCGTCGCAGGTGAGCTATCGGATAGCACAGAAGGTGGAAAAGAGTGAAAAAGCTCTTCTATAGAATAACGGCCATCTTTCAAAGCAGTAACAGTTTCAGAAATATCAATAGTATGTAATAAAGCACCGTTAGAGTCTGTGAGTTCAAAATGGTTTCCTTCTGTAACAGTCGGAGCTTCTAGGTATCGAAGGCCAGGAATCTTGTTCATAGCAGCAGGAGGTATATGAACATCACGAATATGACAAGGAATAGCTTCAATAGAAGCGTGTAGCTCCATATTCTTCATTTCTAAACGACGGGTATGTTCAAGAAGCCTACGAATAGAAACTTCCATATCTTGAAGCTGTTTGCGCTTCTTTTCTCTTGAAGAGTGAGCAGAACGGCGATTGCGCAATATTCTTTCGACGTAACGTTGGTATTTCTCGTCATCAGTTTTAGCCCGCTTTCTAGGAGGCATCCTATCCTTTGATTCTAATAGCTTTTCACACTCCTCAGTAGATAAGCTTGCCTTTTTCGCAGCATCTGCGGCTGCCGCTGATGCTGCTGCAGCTTCATCATCAGCGAGGGTGCAATTTCGTTTCTTGCTGGTCATTTTATTGCAAAGAATTATCTGAAAAAAAAATAAAAGACTCAAATCAATAAGTTTACCGTTCGAAAAGAAAACAAAATAATCAAGATAGAAAAAAAGGTAAAATGCAGATAAATGAATAAAAGAAGATTAAAGAAAAAGAGAAATGTAGAAAACTTGTTAGATTAAATATAACCGGTTAACTTCGTAATGTTAATTATGTGAACGTGTGTGACTAATAAAGTAACCACACCTTCCAGTTATAGAAAACTACCCCTTAGATGTTAGAAAGAGTGTAGTAACGGTTATAGGATATATAGTAGTACTTTAGAAGGAGAAAAGGTGGCAGCAGTTAAGCGGCAACAGTAAAATCTAAATCAAAGTACAATATGGATATAGAAGCTTGATAAATTCGATAACTAAAGAGCGATAGGCTATGTAGCTAAACTGACTTTCAGAGGTTCACTACTTTCGAAATAAACGAGGCTAAGTAAAAAAGTAAAGTAATTTCGCTAGTTAACCGTTAAATTGAAAATCGAAGAGTAGTCCTTTAGCGGCCAAAAAAGACGTAAATTTCAATAAAGCTACTTGAAATATGTACCAATAATAGAAGAATGAAGAATTCGTAACTTAATCAAGCAAGCGGAAATTTCAACAGAAGATAAATAGCTGACTTGTAAATGTTAGATTAAATTGTTAAGATGTTCTGGAGAATATCAAGGATCTCGATTCGAACAAAATAGAACAAGTAAAAAAAATATTGAGCTCAGTATAGATATAGCTAGTACTTTGAAAAATACTAAACGGGATTTCAGAACAAGATAAACGAAAAATCAATCGAAAGAAAAAAAGTATAGAATGAGAAATAGTGGGGTTATTGAAAAACTCATGTGTCTTTATATCTTTTCAATTTTCAGTTTAAGAATTAAGGAATAATTTACATTCATATAAGCTTAACATTGACTATATTTGCCTAAAACCTTCTGAAATGGAAATGAAAATCCCTATAAAGTTATAAAAGCTAGATCAAGAAAAAAAGAGCGAATTATTTGCACTCTTTGAATTGCGATGTTTTTCTTTTTTTCTCATAAAGAAGGGATACATTAATATAAAGACTAATTACAAATTAATTGATGTAACTCATCCCTCTGAAATTACACCTTTCTTTTTCTAAGATTGCTTCTATTTGGTGAAGAACCTTCAACCGGGTGTTGCATAATTAATTTCTTTATAATTTATTGCGGCCACCAACCGGCCAGTAGGGCATGATTTACTATTTAACTAACTAAAACGGTTGGTCGAAAGAGAATAACTAAACTGTTTCAGATCATCCTTATTTGTGATGAAATTGGTTACAGGAACTTTCATGTTCGCTACGAGAAAGAATGTTCCATCATGCGCTTCGCTCATTATATTTCTTTGATTTTTTTTGGAAGATGAATTTAAAGTGAAATCAATATACATGCCTGCTTAAGTGTTTCGCACCTGGTAATGCGTTAAAAATTTGCAATTTACTTCTTGTCATGAGCAATATCTGTTATATCCGACTTTTCAATTTCTTATTAAAAAGCTATATCTCCTCCGTACTTTATAAAATTCGAAGGCTGTAATCTACTCATATTCTGGCCCACATAATAGTTACGTCGCTTAGCGTTACATTTTAAACTATTCATCTTTTGCGATAAATAATAAAACGAATTACAACAGCTGATGTTAACAGCTTGGCGGTGGTTTCTGTCAACTGCATCTCACAGCTCAAATAGTTTCTACGTAAAGTTGTGACATATGCCGTCAAAATGGCTATGATAGCCTTTTCTGGGTAAGACGTAATTATCTATCTTATGTTATATATCCCATATTGATCACTTATCTCATATTGTAGCTTTCTCTTATGTTAATATAATGCTAAGGATTATTTTATTCTATAGACATGATAAGCAAGGCGAGTTTTTAATTTTAAATTCCCCTATTTTATTAATATTATATTGGTTCAGCCAACTTATCTATTTTTTAATTGAAAGATTAAGATATATTATCCTAACGGTTATGTATTTTATAACGAGATAATTAAAATTATTCTAACCGTTATATAATTATAGGATAAACTTATCTTAATAAACTCCTATCCTATAACCGGTTATAATTAGGATATATATCCTCTACTTATAATCGAACTACCAATCGATTATCCTTGTATACAAGCCTTAGTTAAATGTTTGTCCCCGTTTAGTCATTCATTCGTCTGTGCCTTTACTTCTTCAGATATTTCATTATAGATGTCAAATCCTATTTAGCAGCCTACTCGTTCTTTACTTTACAAGATTGCAATCCTTTCACGTTTGAGCATACAAAACTGATATATTATAAGCAACCAATTCCAACCTAAACTTCTCATAGGTCTGTATCCTCAATGTTCATTTTATAATGCATTCCTTTTGTATGAGTCGGTATGAATCAAATAATAAAACACGTAATGAATCGTTCAATTAATTCGTTATCCCATCATTAAATAACTCTTTACACAATAGGCCAAGTAGAGATCATTTACAAGCACAAGCTCTTTTCACCAATGCTGCATCCCGGATCCAACTTGTCATATCTTATATAGTGTTGTTTCATCCAGTTAAGCCTTTCTTGCATATCATTTAGCTTCTTATTCCCGATTACGGTTTCTCCAATCAGTGAGTAGGCGAAATGAATAAAGCACTGAGACAGTGGTGTGTACTTTTACAGATCAGAGTCACCCCTAAAATTCTAGTCATATAACTTCTTCACTGAAAAATCATTTTTAAGCACTTCTCATTCGACCCTTAGAGGCAGACCTTCGAATACAATCCCTTTTGCAAACTTTGCTGAATTGCTTCTTTCGCACAAATGAAGTTGCGCAGCAAGCCTTGAGGATATTCTCCAAGTATGCAAGTCCTGTTTAGCAGTTAGTCTTGTTAAATCCCTCTAATTCTATAATGAACTGATCCGTTTCTGCTGTTTCTTCAATATTCTGTAAATTGATACGATCTTCGCTTTACTTGCATTCAAACATCGCATCAAACAAAATCCCTCTAGTTGTCATTTTTAGGTACTCATATAAGCACTGTCCAAATCACAAGCTGAAATCAATAGAACTTAACTGAATAATCTGTATGTATTAGGGCATTCATTTACAACATGTTGAATGTACCTGATTACGCTTCAGTGTTTATCCCATATACATGGCGCAAGATACAACCGATTCATTTAGTTGCTTTTCTTCCAGTATTAATAGCTACGCCTATATCACTCTATCTTCGGTCTAATATATATCGCAGCTCCACTTTTCTTTCTCTATACTGTTGTATATTTATCCTCCATTTCTATAGAATATTCCACATATGTACTCCATATATGGGATAAGCAGAGCGGAACATTTCCTAAAAGCAGGACTCATGTGGACCTTATTACCAAATCTAACAATTGCACACTTGCACACTTGCATTGTGCCTACAAGATATTCCTAACGTTGACGGGTCAGTATTCGAAATCCTTATTAGACTTGGCTATTATTGCTTGGACTTCTAATTAATCTCTTCATTGATCCTGTCAAAAAAGGCTCATTCATTATTCATAATATACTGTAAAATTCTTAATCTTGAAGTAATGAACATTATTTTCAGACAAAAGAATAAGTTAATAAGAAACACATTCTCAACTAATGAAGTGATATATCCCTCACAACTACTACTAAATCGGCCGTAAATGCTTTTATCATTCTGACGCTCTAGTCCTTTTTAGGAAACTACCATACACTTATCTAAATCTTTATAGGATAGTTTATTTTTATATTATGCCATATACTCATTGATGAAATTATCAGCCTTAAAATCTAAGCTCGTTGCAGATTCCTGCTCGACGTGCTCTCCCCTTGGTGTTTGGATTCCTACATGAAAGCTAAAAAAATCGCTAAGGGCAAGAAAGCAAAGCATAGCAGATATTCTACACTTGCTTGTCCATTTTCTTGAACGAGCAACTCTTCGCCTGTTGCCAATGTAACGATGTCCTGCTTGGGTACCGGGATCATGTAGTTTCTTTTCAACTCATTTGTGGAAGAAACTTTAGGAGCGAACGTATCTAAGCTTCTTTCTTCACTATTGAAAAGTGGCTTAAAAATTGCCGTCAATGCAGCTTGTGTCTTAGCTTTATACGCTTCATAGGATTCTTTAATTGAGCCAAAGGATTGATAGTTGAAAACTGGCTCAACCCTCCAAGGAATTTGCACGTTGTCTATATACACAGAACATGTGCTAGATAGCGAATCTAGAGTTCTGAGAATACCTTCGTGGTATCTGGTATTATTAAGAACTTGGATATTGAATGGACAATTGGGAAGCTGTCCAATTCTGATATCAGAGTACCTTTCTAGGCACTGTGTGACTCTAGGAAGTGTAGTGTTAGCTTCTGCCTTGTTGTTCAACACCTTTGTGTATTGATTCACTACAGTCTGAAAATCTACAAGTGTATGTGCACTTTCGTTTTCGGGGTCAATTTGAACCAACCCATAGTTATTCACACCTTGGCTATATTCATATACCAATCCTCCACTGAACACCTTTGTCATGTCTGTAGTGAAAAGAGCAGCAATCTCTTGGAAAAGTCTGGGAACTATTGCATTACAGCCAAATTCAGACAGCATTACTGGAATTGAGAAATCAGAATAGTCATCAATCAATCCATAGTATCCTGCAGATTCCATTGTGTGGTTTCCACACCATTGGTAAGAATTGACTCCATAGAAATCTACAGATTCGCTCTCAGGGCCACAAGATAAATATTTAGGAAGAGACTTTCTGAATCTTAAGTCATCGGCTGCTGAGTATCCAATGGGAATAAAACGCTTTATGCGTGGACTCATGCTCATATAAGACTTCAAGTCTCTTACTAAAGCTTTGAGATACACACTGCTCTCGCTTGCAGATACACCATCGTTAACAACTTCGTTTCCGATAAATACTCCAAGCAAATTATCATAACCTGAGAAAGCTTCGACGACTGCAAAGATATTCTCAATATACTCTTGATTGTATGTTGTCCAAGGCTCATAACGGTGCAAGTATCGATGGGGCAATGGTGAGTTTACATCCAAAATCAAATATATACCTGCTGCTGCAAGTAATGACATACATTCATCATGATTTGCTTTTGCATCAACCGAGTATACTCGAATGGTATTAACACCAAGCTTTTGCAGAAGGAAGATATCCCTCGCACATGTGGTAGGATTTGAAAGTACGTCTTTATCAAATCTAACGCCTGATTCACCTCCAGGTTGGTAGTCTACACCTCTAATAAGAAAGACTTCGTTGGCTTCTTCATTAAAGAAATGTTTGCCTTTAACAGTAATTGGAGATATTTTATTATTCCCTGCTCCTAGCACAGTTGTAGCTTGAAGTGCAAGCGTAAAGATCCATGATATAATCATTTTTAGTAATGAAAGATGATTCAAAGATTTGGGTGAGTATAAAAATATAAGAAATGCTTCTCTTTGGCTTTATATAGATATATGAAAAAGGAATTTAAGAATTGGCAGGCTCCTTAGCTTTGTATCTCTTTTTGCAGGAACCCTTTTTATTATCCCCTCTAAGGGTGCTTGTAGCTTATACAGTGCTGATTTTTATGGTTCATTTATGTTCGTCCCTTCATTTCCAGGCGTGTAGTGAATGCTAAGTATCCTATATGAACCGTGTCTAAGGAAAGTTGCAAATGAGTAGTATCCTGGGCTGCTTTAGGACCCGTAAGCTTTCGATGATGTGTGCTCAATTCTAGGTTAAGTATATTTTTAAGCGAATACTGAATAATATTTTTGGGGTTTCAATTATTTGAGGGGTTCTGTGTATAATAACATAATGGGTGTTTACATAAGTTACCAAGAAGCATATTCCCGTGATGCAGAAGACTCTTCAGCGTAGCTATAACGACCATTGCATACACAAAAATGAAAACTCCATTGTGTACTGTGGATAGTTTTTCTATCAGCTTGTGGAACATTCAGTAATCCATTAAGACTTATCTCTAACTTTATAGCATCAGTACATGAGTGTTCCAGCCAATTTTAACAGCTACCCACAGCAGTATATAACATCATGTGTGCCGATAATAAAAAGTTAATTTATACAGGGCATTGCATAATGTAGAAACATCAATAATTGATTGATGTTTCCACAAAATTCTACTGATAAGATAATCAGATAAGATCGATCTCTATTCACCTATCTGGATAAATTAAATGCTAAAATACAAACTATCCTAACCCGTATAAGTTAAACTAACCGTTATACCTATTTTAGGCTTTAACCGATTAGTACGAGCAGTATGATTATTATATCCTATATATCACTCGTATATAAGTTATTATGATCTAATCTCACATAACGGAATGTAACTTAAGAAATATTATAAACCAAGAATAGCCAAGATATGCTAGTAACACTTTCATAGAAGTAAAACGTAATTAATGATCTTTTCGGAAAAAGGTATGATGCTCAGTAGAAAAAGCCGGCAATCTAAGAACGGCAATTTACAAATATTTATCAGATCTAAAATGAACTTTAAATTAGATCGAAGATCGATCAATCTCTCTGATTTGATCCTACATTGCCCTTTTCACTTCTATAAATATTGGTATTCCTAAGTTTACTCTTTCTATTGACATGCATATTTATCTTGTATTTTCTTTGTTTCATGTCTTCGGGCTTATCAATCATTAGTTTTGTTATTTTTTGATCAGTAATCTACACAATATCTTGACTTTATTGGCAGTCATTTTTTACTCCTTTTATGTATCATCTTACTGAATTGCCAATTCTCATTCCTTTCTTTTTATATTTTTGAATAATATGCAAAACTATATAGTTGATTCAAATCATTTGTCATTTCTTCTTAAATCTTTAGGCTATCCTCAAACTTTTAATTTAGATGAAGCTCTACTTGATCCAGAGACCGACAATACCAATTTCAAAGCTCTTGGATTGTCATGCCTAACAAGCTCCTTTAAGTTTCCATTTAAATGCTCCTATGTTAGCCATTTTGACTGCTTGTGTGGAGCTCAAGCTGCTCAAGAGACTGTGGCTGCATGCATATTTTTAGAAGATAATGTAAATGTCGGCGATCAGGCATGGTCAACGGTTATAGAAGCTTGTTTGTCTATTTCATCAGTAGAAATGCCTTTAGACTGGCGCAGTATAGCAAATATTGCAATAGAGAAGCTTGTCGATCCTAATTCATTAACCCCTCCGCTTGCCCCTAACTCTCTATCGGCCCCTGTAAGAATATCTCATGAACAATTCAGCGCTGTTTATAGAGCTTTATCTTCTTTTTATAACAATAGACTCTTTTCTAGCTATGCTGCATTAATGCTCATGTCATACTTTCTATTTGTTGGTTTACTTTGCTTTTTTTTAAAATTTGTCATTTCTACAGCTACTTCGAATAGCAGTAAGAAAAGATCCTTGTTTATGAAAATTCACGGTTCGAGGCTATTCAATCGTCTAAGATCTGTATTTCTAACTCCGGGCCTTGTTCTCAGTCGCCATTGTAGGCCTTTGACCTGCTTTGGATTGCCCTTTATGTCGCTTTCAACTCGTATGGAAGCTCTGATTCTTTTACCATATATACTTATCAATATTGCTACACTTTGTTACCCTTATGATATTTACGAAGGTAATGTTCTTTTTCCTGACACGCGGAAACAATGGTATAGATATGTTGGTGATAGATCGGGAGTCCTTGCATTTGGAAATCTTCCTGTGTTGATCTTGTTTATCACAAGAAACAATATTATAGAATATTTAACTGGATGGTCTTCCTTTTCTATGAACTTTTTTCATAGATGGGTTGCTCGGCTTATGATCATAATGGCAATAGTGCATTCATTTGCCTTTGTAGAGTTTTTTGAACTGAGATCAAGACCTGAACTTTTAGAACAGCCTTTATATAAGTACGGTGCTATTTCAGCTCATTACTGTGACTTGTTGCTCTTACATTCTGTGTATATGCTGCGCCGTCGGTTCTATGAAATCTTCTTTGTTTTTCATGTATTTTTTTCAATTATGATGCTTTATGCGGCTCTAAAGCATGCTGAACAAGTGGGCTGGCTTTTTTTTATTCGATTTTCAATATTCCTATGGGCCCTAGATAGAATCATTAGACTATGGAAGATACTTTTAAACGGCATAGCTTGTAAAGCTCAGTGTGAACTCCTCGCTCCAGATTTGATACGTGTGCGAGTTAAAACAAGTAGTACAGTTTCTTATAAGCCTGGTCATTATGTTTTTATTTCGTTCCTTGGGAGATGGTTTTGGCAGCAGCATCCTTTCACAATCTTGAGCTGGTCCGAGAATGATCGACAGCTAACGTTCTTGATTCAGGTAAGGAATGGTATAACTAAGTATATTGCTGCTTACCATAATGATAGACTACTTCCAGTTGTGACTTGGCTTGTTTGGATTGATGGTCCACATGGCCACCATTTTGATCTAACCCCCTATCAGAAGGTTTTATGTATAGCAGGAGGGGTTGGAATTCCAGGCGTGTACTCATATATCTTGGAGCTAGACTCTGATGAGTATACCAATAGAATTTCTCTTCATTGGATGGTCAAAGATGCCAGCTATATAAGCTGGATTGATATGAATCCCCTCTTATCACGAAATGTTGATGTAACAATTCATATAACTCGCTCGACAGATATGTCTACTTTGCCCACAACTGATGGGCGAATTAATTTGAAATTTGCAAGGCCATTGTTGGATAGCATAGTTAAACAAGAACTTTCTGGCTATTCTCATTCAGCTATACTGGCTTGCGGTCCAGAAAGCATAAATGATGATGTTCGAAATAGTATAGTAAATATACAGAAGTCGTCCGATTGCGTGATAGATTATATCGAAGAGCCATTTGCGGCATAATGGCAGTGGAATCGTATGAAATATATGTTTATGCAATAATTCGAAGTATAAAAGTCATATATTATAAAAAAATGATGTACTTAATTAAACATCGTACGTATAAGCAAGCATTCTATATCTGCTGAAAGTTTCAATCGTAATTAGTAACAGTTATTTTGTTTCTCTTTTAAGAGGACTGTTGCTTCATGCACGACAGCTGTTTATTCGCGTGTTGAATTTGGATTAAGAAGTCGTAAACAGCTTGCAAAGTTTCAGCACGGCTTTGACTTCTGCTGTCCTGAACGGTAGGGAGAATATCGCATATTTCATCAAATTTTTGTTTTATCAAATCTCTTCTTCTTTTTTCGCTGGATATATGACTCTGTCGCTTATCGTGTTTAGATTTACCACCTGGTCTTGCTATCCCATCTTTTAATGACGACTCTTCTGATACATCATCGCTTGTTTCTTCTCCTGGCTGAGAAACAAATGCAGCACTACTATCCTTAGGCACTACTTTGATAAATTGAGCATTATCTTCTTGCTTTTCAAGTAATTGTGGTTGCGAGGGTGATTGTTGCTGTTCCTGCTGATTTAATATTTTCACATTATTCGTTTGAGGAGTATCCTGTGAGGCAAAGGGAGGGTGTTCGATAGTATGCGATGAATTTTGAGAACTCTGAGAAGTAAAGTAGCTAGGTGATTGGTAAGAAGAAGGTTGCTCTATTTGGTATCTGTTGTACTGTTGTGGTTGTTGTGTGGAATAAGGCAAATAGTGCTGATAATTCTGTGAACGGTAAGGGTCGGCATCAGAAGTAGGAAACTGGTCACTAGTTAAATGCTTTGGAATTTTCGGATCTATTAAAAAACATTGATCCCCAGCTATATTATCAAAAAACTCTGAAAATGCCGCTGTTTCATTAGCGTTAAATAACGGTGGGGTGTCCATAGCTCTTGAGTGATCAGTTGTTGAATTGGTTCTACTGAAAATAGGAGGGGGGAGCCTGTGATAGCCTGGTGAATCAGAGCTATTGTTATAATTTGACATCCTTTTTTCTAAAAGGCCACAGGGAGAAAAATATAATGTGCAGTTAGTTTGAGGTTTTTGTCTCTTTTACTGGTTCCAGTCTTTACGCAGTTTTGACGATCAAAAGTTTGGTAAAAAGGCAACCAAAGAGAAAATGAGGGAGCCAGTTAATCAAAAGTAATAAAAATCAAGGGTATCAATCAAAAACACAATACAATACCATGAAAATAAAAAAAATAAAAGAGTAAAATGTACTACAAAACTAAAAAACTGGAGGAAAAAATAAAACTGGAGAAATGAGTTTGTCACACAATCAAGATGATAGATGTTTGTCGGGTCAAATTGGTGGTGTGAGAGTGTTGTGCTCTTTCCTTCTTTTGAGGTATATTCTGGATTACCTTATAGTAAATTTACTCCTTCAAACCGTTGAAATAGATGACAGATATTTGTATGTTCTTTAAAGTAATCTGCGAGATATCTTAATGTTCATAGAAAAAAAGACAAAGTGAAAAAAGAAGAAGGAGCATGATAATTTCCCTCTTGCAGTTATAGTTAGTGGAAATATACTCCTATTGAATTTTTCTTCATTTGCCTTATGATCACCAATCCAGCCAATTAGTGCTCTTAGATTTTAAGTTTTCGCACATGAAATATTTTAAAAGTAAAAGTAGGGTAAACTGGAAGTTAGCTAGGGAATCCTATTTTTATATTCTATATTCTATAGGATATAGAAATTTATTAAGAATAATTATGCAAATATTATACGATTAAATATAGATCCAGTATCAATCTATCAAGCTAAAGATCAAGTTTATCAATGGTACTCCTATATTGCCTTTGGCGGTCAGCTTGATCTAAGAAGATTTGATATTTAGCATCTAATAGCTTAAGTACTTTCTGGTCAGAAGAGGGTGGAATAACTGTGCCTTCTTTTGACATTTTGCTCATAACTTTCCATAATGAGTCTCCTTCTCTATCGCATCCACTCGCCGCTTTAGCACCGAGCATAGCAGCTCCTAAGACTACTGCAGCGTCTATGTATCTTGGAATAACTACAGGCATATTAGTAGCTGAGGCAATCAACCAGGTCAACATTTTATTACGGCACTGCCCTCCAGACAAAAAGATCGATTCCACTGTATGGCCAGACTTATTAAGAGTTTCTATAATATGTCTTGTTTGTTGTGCAATGAACTCTATAGCTCCGTAGTATTGCAATGCTAGATTCTCAATAGACTGATCCATTTCGCATCCTACAATACTTCCTCTCATGTGAGGGTCCGCGATAGGACTTCTATTCCCATAAAGATCGCCATAGAAAAAATAATGCTTAGCAATATATGCAATTGAAGCAACGTTGCTTCTTTCTTTCATTTCTTCCAATACCTGATTCAGAATATCAAAAATGCTAACATTGGCTTCGGCTGCTTTTCTGCAAAGCTCAGAATATGCTGGATGTGTAGTTGTAACAAACCTTAGAAGCTCTCCAGTAGTCGATTGTCCTCCTTCTGCCATCCAGTATCCTGGGATGAGAACATCTCTGTAAGGCCCCCATACTCCTGGAACAAAAACTGCATCCTGAGACATCACTAAATGACAAGTACTCGTTCCCGCAACTGCTGCTAGCCTCGTTACTGCTTCACTCATATGATCAGATTCTTCAGCATTTTCTTTCACAGGAATGTTACATTTAGCGGCAACAGTGCCTATCCACCCAGCATATGCATCAATTACTCCTGACCCAACAGCACAATCCACAGAAAGGCCTAAATCCTCAGCTGCAGCTTTAGATAAATTACCAACATAATCCCCTGCCGAAAGATAAAGCCCATTCTCACCATTAACGCCCCCTAATCTTCTGAAGTTGTCCGCAGCAAGCTCTGGAAGACCAATTGCAGTTAAAAACTCTTCAGACCAACCCTTCATTGATCCATCCACACCAACAGGCACGTAACCTTGCTTACATACTGCAGAGCAAAAAGAGCGCGTTTCAAAGCCGGTGGCCTTATGAGTCAAAAAATCAACTAAATCATAAAATTTGCAGTTCTCAAAAATTCCCTCTGGCATGTTTTCTTTAAGCCACTTAGCTTTAGGAATTTCCATTTCAATTGACATTTGGCCACCTACATACTTCAAAAGGGAATGCCCAGTGGCATTAATCTCATCTGTTTGCTTTTGAGCTCTGTGGTCCATCCATAGCAATATGTTTTGCTCTGTTTCATCAAAATTAGGTCCAACTGCTATTGGAAGATCTGTTTCTTCATCCAAAACAACCAAGGAACAAGTAGCATCAAATCCTATACCTTTAACAAGTGCTCCATTGATTCCTGTATCCTCAAGGACTTTCTTGGTGCACCAACAGCATGATTTCCATATCTCTGTCGATGACTGATTGAAGTATGCAGTTTTAGGCTCCCATTTGGTTATCTCTTTATTTGCAACCCCCTTAGATAATTAAGAACAAATTGTTAGTACTCTCGAACCACCCAGAAAGAAGACAAATCGCTATAGCTTCTATCAAAGTTTTCTCTTAAAAGTTGGGCTTGGACTTACCAATATCTCGCCAGAACTATCAATAAGGCAAGCTCGGGCAGAGCCTGTTCCTACATCTATTCCGAAGTAATAAACCTTTGTAGAGGCCATTGTTGAATTATGTATATATCACAAACTGAAATTCGGCAGCTGTTTCACAGAAGTAATAAATGAAAAAAATTGTATGGTGCCCTTCGTATAAAATATACCCTATTTGAATAAGTAAAATCTGGGATCCTATCAAAAAAACTCCCGGGGTAAGTTACAGTCCTTATATAATCCCATACACTACAGCGAATGCGGGGTGCGCGAAGGGCCGATTAGGACGAATACTATCCCTTACAATTAGCATTACTGTGACTTTCATTAAGATAACTTCTAGCGTTTACTCAAACCTATTCGAAGGAGGAATTTAGACTGACTATCTGGATACTCGAAAAAGTGAAACTTTTCTGCACTATAAGATAAGCAAGTTGTAAAAATGCTGGCCAATGTCACCATAAACTTGAAAATGATGTCACTAGAAAGGTGTTTAAGTACCTAAACACGCTAAATCAAATTTTTAGTTGAACTGTTAAGTCTCTATTTCTTTTTGTATATCTGGCCGCCAGAAAACTCTTCTATGTTTGCACTATTTCACCAAAGGAGTATCGAGTTTTGAATCCTATGCCCAAGAATATAATATGTCTGTCCTATGAGCTGTTTTCGCTTGTTTCGTTCAGTCGAGCTCGAGGCGTTTAAGCCTCCTTCTTTTTCTATTCTACAGCTCTATGGCTTAAGTGCAAATCTGTATTCTATAGAGATACTAATACCATTAGCATAACTTGTTTCGTAATTTTTGATGAATTGACTATGGAATGCTTAAATATTCTTGCCATTCCAGTGGCATGATAAGTCCTAAGGCCCCTGCTCTCCGCGCTGTTTCCTTGATACTCTCGGGTATGCTCTTCTGAAAGTACTTTTTCGTATTATGAGCATTTTCAACACTTAAGCTTTTATTTTTTTCTGCGTAGTATTTGGATGGATAGCAATGAGCAATCTCTGGTCGCTGTTTTCTGCTGGCTGCTGAAGTTGTGCTTGATGCGCATGATTGCTTCATATACGTATGGATTTGAATTTGCATTAATTCTTTAATATCACTTTCAATCGATCCAAGATTTGATAAAGCCAGTTCAATATGTGTTTTCCAAGCGTCGTATGCCCGATTGTCATTGCTTGGTTTACGATATAACCAAGATGGAATAAATTTTTGCTTCTTCTTTTTAACCTCTGGTGAATCTTTCAGGCTTTTAGCTAAATCATAATGCATAGTAAGCAAGTCTTTAATTTGTTTTATTGAATAAATCAATTTGTTGGCCAAAAACTTGTTGATAACTGCACCGCTTTTACGTTCCTGGTCATGCGCAGCAATTGGCAGATTGTTGACAAGTGGCGTCCATTTTACGTTTTTGTACGCCTTTTGGGGTTTTGAATTCATTATATTATTAACAGGTACTCTTGGAATAAAATGAACTCTTCTTGTCGAGCTCATTGTTGTACTTTTTGACTTGGCCTGTGATTTGCTTGTTGGCCTATTTTTTGCAACACTCTTTGCCTTTTTTGGATAATTCGACGGTTTATTGAATTGACTGTTTTTGTTTTCTTGTCTCATGATTTGACCTGGTTTACTTTTGCCTGTTTTGGTGTTAGCTTTTTAATTAACAATCTGAATTGGGTTATGACGCGCTTTTGACTTGATCTTAATCTTATTTTTACATATTACCTCATAAACCTTATTTCATTGATACAAAATTGACTAATCTCGTGCAGATTTGATTCATCCTTAACTGATAGCCATTTTTATACTTTTTGAATGATTATCACAGCATCCATAACCTTAGATTATTCCGTATGTAAACTAATCCAGATGGACTCTGCATAGCCAGCATGTAACCATATATCTTTGACGAACTGTATGTATTTCAGTGTTTGGTGCCTTCTATGATATCCTAAATGATTGATTATCTTATTTCAACTATGCAACATAATAGTGTTGATTCTGAAGCAGGTCTCCGCTTATGGTCTTTACATTCCTATTACACAATGAGCCGCTCTTCTGCCTTTCATATCCTCTCTTGTTATGAAAACAAGAATTCTCGATGGCTATTTTCGCTAATTAATAATTGTCAATGCCTGTATTCCTTGGATATGTTTATCTTTCTCTCTTTATTCAACATTGACCTGTTTACAACCTGAAGTATGTAAATCCAGAACGCCACACTTCCCTATTTTGTATCCGATACTACCTTAGGTTATTCATGCTCAGCTAAACCCACTTAACCGTTTGTTCTTACTCTATTTTAAGAGACATTTTAAGAATAGATAAACTATTTTATTCTACATAGGATAATTAATTAATTTAATGCTAGGAACTAAACGCATTACATGGGAAATCTTGAGAAACGGTTGAATAAGCAAGCTTTATCCTGCAGGAAGCTACGTTTCGAAACTCCAAACTTCTTGTTCTAGCTACCTATTCGTAACAGTATATACGATATTTAATTAAACATTATATCATAGAAAGTATTTAAACATATTAAAGCCACATTAGCATTGTGAATAATAATAGATATTGGTCTGTTTATATTTTATAGTTTCCTACAACAAGATAAAAACAAGCAAAGCCTTTGGAAAAGAGAAGAAGCTCATTCAATGATAGATTCCCAGTTCAAACGTACTAAAATGCCCATTCAGTTCATGATTACTACCTTGTGAAAAGACAAAAAGCCATCTCCAACATCCGAAAAGTAAAATCCACTCATGACCGCAAAATATGCCAAAATTAAAATAGACCCTTTGAAGTAATTACTTTTTCCTTCTGCGTATATATATGAAAAAAGAAAAACACATAGAATAACAACAATCGCATCCCATTCAGGGAAAACCAATGTAAAAATGTAGTCACGAATATTGTTCGCATAAGGAGCAGTGAATAGACTAATAAAGATCAAAGCAGGAATTTGCAACAAACATACTTGTAAAACATATGCAGAACCAATTTCCATACTCAAAGCAATATTTCCATGCATAGCAAAGGAAATAGCATTCAAAAACTCAGTAGTATTAGGTACTAAGGCAAAAAGTGTAATACCAAGAAATTTCTCATTGATGCTCCAGTGGTTTAGCACAACATCAACAGTGTCTACGAGAATCTCTGCAATAATAGCATAAAGTATCGTAGCAGTAAGAAGAATAATAGAACTCTTCTTTTTACTCCAGTTAGGAGCATCATGACCACCTGGTTCTTCTTGTAAAGCACCATATGGCTCATCATCGTCAGCTCCTCTACTAACTGGTGCCGTTGGTGGATTAATAGGCGCAGAACTGATAGTTCCATTTGCGCTATCTGGAAGAGTTGTCTTATTCTTTAAAGAGCTTCCAGCCTGTGAGACACTTTTATTTTTCGACGAACTCCTTCGTGTGGAAAGTATGGGAGATTTGCTTAGTCCTTTATTTAAAACACCAGTAGCAATGAGAGCTTCATTAAGTTTGTCGTTATCTTCCTTAGACAAACCAGTTAGGTTTAAAGGACCAATTTTTCTGAAATCACTCGTTGATCTTCTGTTATTAGATCGAGTATGAGAGTCAGATGATCCTACATTTGGATTCACAGCATTTGAAGAAGGTTGTAGCTGCGGAGAGTCAATTCTAGAAGCGGACGAAACATCAGGTTCTACTAATGGAACAGGCTGAGGAGGTAAGGTTTGCCTCGTAGAGCGAACGGTCTCATCAATTCCAGGAAATCCCGCGTTTCCTCCTGTATTACTTTGCCAAATCAAAGCAGCATGTGTACGCAAAGAGAACCACAAACCAATTATATAGGATATAAAAAGCAGTGATGCACATATGTTACTTAGCGGACGAACTGCATGCTCAAATAAATAATCATTATCTAAAGGAATTTGAGAGAATCTGCATTCTTTGCAGTTTTCAGATAAGGATACAGCGGCAGTGCAAGTTTCACAATGAAGCTCATAAGTTCCAAAGATTTGATAGAACAGCGTAGGTATAAATGCACAGATAATAGCAAACATAAGCATCGTCGAATTAACACCCGCAGACTTAGGATTATATCGTTGAGTTTTACGATAAAGCGCACCACCAACCATTGACATTCCAGGAAGCGCCAAAATACCAGCAAGAATACTACCAATAATACTTCCCTCAACTAGAGCACCCTTTCCTTCATAGAGAGCAACACTATATAAAAATACTTCAACAATAGTTGAGAAAAAAGCATTTATAACAGCACCCATTCCCATAGAAGATTGAGCAGATATGGAAGCAACAGCCTGCCCAATGAAGTACGCAAGAGGGATCACTGAAGCTAATGACATCACAAACAATGTATAAGACGAAGTAAAAAAGTTGTCTAAATGTAAAAACTTTCTTAAGATGTAGTAATCCAAAATTACAAACAGAACAACGCCGGTAAGGTTCATCAAGAAAATGTTAGTTCCATCAATTGTGTACTTATAGTACTTATAACTAAACATAGTTTGAGTGCAAAGCAAAATAGGTTTATTTTCAGCTTTTCGCAGATCAGAGGGAGAAGTTGTGCGATAAAATCTCAAGGCCAAAGGATGTCTTCTAAGGAAATAACAAATATGTCTAAGCCCTTTAGCCATTGGAATAGCAAAGACAAAGAAGAAAAGAATTAATGATACCAACGAAAATACTGGTAGTATCAGAGCGTAGTAAGCCATGTAGAACAAAATTCTACCAAAATTCCAATCACCTCTACCAAATAAGCGCCTCTTAGGTACAGATAAAGAGATATGTTCAGAAAAATCAGACAACAAAGCAGCGGTTTCTTCAGAATCAGGTGTATTACTGTTAGGTGGAGGCGTGCTGCTTACTCTTACAGAATTCTGGGGAGTAGGGCCAAAAACAAGTCGCCCATCTTCTATATCACCCGCTCTCCATCTGTAATAGTCTCCCAGAGTTCTTCCTTCATGGGAATCCTCAATGAGATAATTCTCATCTCTAATCTTAACAATGAAATAAATGTATGGGGTTAGCAAATACAGACCCAATTTAAAAGTAAAAAACCCATACCCTTGTGCACTATGCACAAATGAAAAGCAAAGTAACAGAAAAGAAATACAAGAGCAAAATAAAAACAAAAACAAGCCAAAAGTCAAAGTCCATAGAGCATTCCCCAACCATAGACCAATAGTGACTTTCCTATGGGGAGAAGAGTGAATATCTGCTTCAGCATTTCTTTGAACAGATCTGAGTTTTTTATATAAAGCGGGCTTCCAGATACGAATTCCAAATGGATGCGTGACGTTGATAGCATCTTGTTTGTCTCTTAATGTAAATGATTCAAACGACGAAGCAATGCTTGGCGCATACTCATCATCATCATCATCATCTTCATGATCATGAATTGGCTCGTCCTCATCAAGTTCTTCTATCAACTCAGCAACATCTTCGCCAGGTTTCGAAATATTTCTTATTCGAGGACGTATACGATGTGAATGTCTAGGGGAGTGAGTCCTTTCCGAGAGGTGAGGTACATCTAAGAAGTTTTCGTCCGCATTATATACTATCTGACTGGAATTGTTAGGAGATGCTTCCTCTTGATTATTCGACATCACTAAGTAGATATAATACGCATGTACTAAGCAAAATGGAAGAGAATATGTAAAGAAATCTTGGTAGATCTGATATTGAGCGCGTCAGAATTTCACAATAGCAATCAAAAAATAGATATATAATCGTCAATTAAAGCTATAAAACTACCAGAGTTTAAAAAATACCAATAATTATTGATTTCAGCGAATTGCGTCACCAAGTAGCACTTTGTTCTGATCTGTGGCGATCAGTTCTTCCCCCGATGTTAGAGAGCAGAATGGATGAAGAGCGTCTTACTGTATTCTAAGGAAATTATACAGACAGAAAAAAGGCAAAATATACACAATAAGACCAAGGCACTGAGTGTAGTATACTGTAATATATACCTTATATAATATGGGAAAGAAAATGTACAAAAATTCAGAGAGCGGGAGAGTTGTGGTTATTTAGTAACTCCTCAAGGAGTCGATTTCTCCTTGTGACGGTAAGTTTACAGGGTAATCAAATCAAGAATACTAATTATGCAGGCTGAAGGCGCGTAAATAACGAATAATTCTAATTAAAGTGATGATCGTCTTTCTTTATTGGCTAATCTCTGTCAGATGCTCAAGGTTTACAGATCTCATGACTAATTAATCACAATTGCTTTGGGCACATGTAATGACATTGGCTCAATCCTTTCTAAAAAAGGAATGAGTAATACAGGGAGATACTGCATCGGCACAAGAAAATTATCCAACTACGCGTAAAGAGCCAGAATAAGGGAGAGATTACACAAATGTGAGCATATAGCTGATCAAGAAGTTATCAATTCCAACTCCGCTAAAAGGGAGCAAAACCTAATGACTCTAAGTCAAAAGAATCCGCCTATAAATTCATTCCAGCAGCATTTCAAACTTTAATAATCGATAAACCCGATGTTGGCTCTAGACTCCATGAAACCGATATACTCTCATATGAACTATCATCTTACAGATAAATAAAAAAATATATCGTACAATAAAGCACAAACCATTCTTATTATGTAAACATACAGACATATAGACAATTGATATAGTGCGTCGTCACTTGAACATTTTGGCTAATGAAACTTGTCCCTCTTCGTTCCTAGACATAACCTTGGCTACGGCAAGTTCAAAATCCTCTTGAGTAACATGAATACGGCGCTCTCTAAGAGCATACATACCTGCTTCAGTACAAACACCCTTAACTTCAGCACCAGAAGAACCAGTCATTTTCTCAGCAATCTTTCTAAGATTAATACCTCTTGTTAAGTTCATTTTTCTAGAATGGATGCGTAAAATATCAGTTCGCGCCTCAACAGTAGGAGGGGGAAATTCAATTTTACGGTCTATTCTACCGGGACGAAGCAGCGCGGGATCAAGAATGTCTAATCGATTTGTTGCCATAATAATCTTAATATTCTTCGTAGACTCGAAACCATCCAATTGATTTAGCAATTCAAGCATTGTTCTTTGTACTTCGCTGTCTCCACCAGAGCTTCCTTCAACTCTGCTTGATCCAATAGAATCAATCTCATCCATGAATATAATACTTGGTGCATGTTCTCTAGCCATAACAAATAGTTCACGAACCATGCGACTGCCTTCACCAATATACTTTTGAACCAATTCTGATCCACTAACACGAATAAACTTACATTCAGTATGATGTGCAACTGCTCGAGCAAGTAAAGTCTTACCTGTACCAGGTGGACCATACAGCAAGACACCCTTTGGTTGAGCAATTCCTAAAGACTCGAATAGCTCTGGATGTTTCACAGGTAGTTCGACAACTTCTTTAATTTCTTTAATCTGTTTATCTAAACCTCCAATCATATCGTAAGTACTATCGGGGACTTTTTCGACCATCATCAAAGATACTAATGGGTCAACCTTGTTAGGAAGAATCTTGTGCAGTTGGTATGTATCAGAACGAAGACAAACGCGCAAACTGGGTGTGACTTTTTTAATATCTATATCGGGAGCAATATCAACGACATATTTACCTTCGGGATGTGCTTTGACCAAAACCTTGTTCTTACTCATCGTCTTTATAACTTCACCAACATAGGAACCAGGCTCCTGAAGAAACTGTAGTTCTTCTCTAAGAAGCCTTACCCGTGCATTTAATAAGTTTCGTTGAGCTTCCAATCTACGTAAGTTTTCTAATTTTTCATTAATCTGTAGCTCTGTCTCTTCAATCTTCTTTAAATAGTACTATATATCAAGTATCAGAAATCGTCAAAAAAGTTACCTATTTTGTCCGTCAAATCCAGCATCACCAAAACGAATAAACACATTTACAAAAGGTCACTTGTAAAGAATTCGTGATATACTTAGCTATTGTTTCATGTAAAAGGAATAGTTAAGGTGGCGGTATCTGGCAACAAACAAGCACATATTTCGACAGGAAATCCACATGATATAGGTTAGTAATCTCATCCAATCAACCGGTAAAATCCTCTTAAATCTCAGTTATATACTTACAGGCTTGATACCGCTTTCTGGCTCCATCGCTACAACAGCCATTTCGTTAGATTTCTTAAGATAAAATTGAGTTGATGGTGGCTAATTTATATATTATTAGTGAAAGACAGTGGTTTCTATTCAATGGAATATAAAGTGCTAGAATTCTACTGAAGGGTTTGGGGCCAAACTCACTACCCGGCCTATAGCGCACTACAAATACTTTTGATTCGAAAACCTGATTCATATCCAAGCGAATTACCGTATTGATATTGTCCTGAATGTACAGGATACATAAAACCTAAGGTTGCGAGACCCATCAATTGAACGAATGTAGTAGTTAACATGCTCACTCAGCCTTCTCAACAGCCGGTTGCTTGGTATGAGCAGTAGAGGAAGAGGAAGCCATCAATGACAAGCCAGCTTTGTATTGAATTTTGTTGAGCTCTAAAATCTTAGCATGGTATTTCTTGTACACTTTTGCGTCATCAACCTTTTCTTTCAGCTGATCCTCAATTATAGCTTTCCTAAACAAGTATAAAGATCTATCTTTGGAGAGGATCCCACTATCTTCCGAAGAATAGACATGGCGGATCATCATTCTTACCAACAGATACACGTGCTCCGCAATCAGCACTGCAATCAGAATTGTTTTAGGGCTTCTTTGAACTGGGGATAAATATGCTTCTCCTCCGTAAATCGGAGCTGCATACATCGCAACCAAAGCTGAAGCTACAATACTTCCAAGCCACGCTATGAATTCTAAATTCAACAACCACGGTCCTATAGAGTCAACGCGCCTTGGGATCGGCCTTTGATAATCAATGCACATTTTAACTGCATCTCCTCTAATTTCTGCCCAGTTGTTCAGTGATGCCATGACTGCAGCCAAAGGCCATATTGTATCAAAGAACACCAAGTATCCAAATTGGACAACCATTTCGCGGTAGTCACCAAGAGGTTCATACTTGGGCAATTCTGCTTCAAATCTAATTCTTTGCAAAAACGCAGCTTCCGAAATATCGTCATTTGGATTGAACTCAATTTTAAGAATCTTTCGCTCAACAAAATTCAGAGCCTTGTGCTTGACTGCGGGTAAAACTGTTTCCACAGCAAAATTAATAAATTGCGCTGTAACCATGAAATAAAAATACTGATTTTTCATTCTAAGTAAATCCAATGAAAAAGATTTAGAAGTGTACTTGTGAGCTTCAGAATGGTATGAAGAGAAAAACAAAGCTATATCTTCCAAGTGGTTGTCAATTGAAGAGCCGAATGGCAAATATAAGAAAGCAGACCAGAATATACCTGCATAGCTGATAAGGAAATCAAAAACAAAGAGTTTCTGAGTCGTAAAAAAATCAAAATCAGAAGCAGTAGCGTAGTTCTCAAGCTGTACAGTTCTGGAAACCAAGACTCCATAAACAACTTTATAGACTGCAACAAATGCAGCATTTAACCCAGCAGGACAGAGACCAAGAATTGACTTATAAGGGCCATTATAAATATCTTTTATGGCAACTTCTAAAGAGAAAATTGCATTTTGAGTAAACAATAGCACAAAGCCAGCTAATATAATTACAGGAAACGTAGTCAATTGAATCAAAGATCGTCTCCAACCAGGAAAATATGGATTAGAGGACCCCGTAAGCGCATCTTTAATAACTGAGGTTGATCTAAATGCAGCTCTGATTCCTTGGGTACGTGCAACATTCTGAGTGCCCCATAACGCGGCAAGCTTGTCTTGCTTTCGTCGCCAGTACTCAATAAAGCTCAATGCCCATGCAATTGTAATAAAGCAAAAAAATGGGCTGACATTCTTTGCAAAAAGATATATCGGAATACTGATTGCACTTAGAGCCAAGCCCCAAACAAAGTAAGATTGAACAAAATTAAAATAAAGTGCTACTTCAGGGCCAAACTCGTTCCGAATAGTCATAAGATCCTCATCACTAACAAACGTTTTCTTCGACCAGGAACTAATAAACTTCTTGTTAAATTCAGGGTCATGCGGGGCAAAGATAGAAGAAATAAAGCTCCACTTAGCTATGCCGGGAGTGAAGGCGCAACCGCCTTCATTTTTCGGAGATGTTAAGATATCGTAACCAATTCTTATCCTACCAGCTAAAGAGACATCAGAAATATCAGAAATATCATCGATAGTTATAGAGTTATTCACTCCCAAGCACCAGTCATTCCTCAAAGTTTCTCTATATCGTTGAAATATCAGGGCTGGCGGAAAATGCACAAGTACAAGTAAAGAAGATGGGGATCCAAGTCTAACAGTAGCAGTTGCAGAAATTTCAGTGAGACTATCAAGAACTCCCGAAAGAGCTTCTTTACGCTTGTTATCCGTATTTAATCCGGAATACTGAACAACAATTACAAAGTGGGTACCAGTTTCTAACGCAGTTCCGCCAATCGATTCTGGAGGGGTTGTCAATGCAGCCTTTTCATCTAGAAGTTCAACATTGATACATTCAGAAGTAGTAGAAGATCGAGGAGTAGAAGTCTTAATCCCGATTGCTGTTGATATGCTTTCTGTTGGAAACAGATTAGGCGTGATATGCTTGTCTTTCAAAGACTTTAAGACCTGCATTGATAGAAGAAGCAAATTTCACGGTATAAGCAAGCTATAAAATTCGAAATCACACCAATGTGCCTTTATAAGCACAGTAGCGAAGAGAAAAGAGTGTAAATGGGAGAATTATCTCTGTAGTTGTTTAACTCAATATCCAAAAGTATCTCGAGCAAAGCAAAAAGCCTTAAAAACAATTAAATCAAGCTACACTATATATCACAGAAGATACTTTCAGCCTATAACATGTATGAGTTACTAGAGTAGAATGCGAAGCGATAAAAATTGGACAAATTAAGGAATATGATAATGAAATGTACACGGTGATCAAGCGATTCAAGATTCAACGTATAAAGGCGCCAAATACAACTCCTGCCAAAAATAATGCCTTTAAAGTCAGCTATTCAATTAAGTATACAAAGAAAGCAATCGTGAAGGCCTTCTTACAGCAGAGCTATGTATATTTCCTTTGATATCTCAGTCAATTTCAAATGATATCAGGTGAAGCACCGTGCGAACAGTTGATTTAAATCATTACCCTACCTTAAACAACAGTATTTATATTGTTACACTTCAGGTTAGCGTAACATTAGGTAGACAAAGTAAAGCTTATTATTGGCTTATGTTTAATTGGGAGTTTCCTATGTAGGAAGTTAGTAAACAAATCTTAGATCTATAAAGTGCTATATATATCTCTGATTGAATCATTTTACATTTTACAACATTCCAACTGTTACGTCAAATTTCTACTTGAAACTTTTTTTAAAAAACATTCTAAAACTGACTTAAAGCTTGTTCAGTTCAGATAAGAAAACTGCTGTCTATTATTTGGAGTGGAATCTGAGTTGAAAAAGCAAAGGTACATTTATTCCGAAAACTTCGAAAGACCCTTTTAGTTTTGCAATTACGAAAAACCTTTTTGTAAAAGGCCCTGAATATTTAAAAAACAGGGAAAAAGATTTTACCAAACAGAGCTAACTCTACAGCTTGATTATAAAGCTGGTTTGCTAACCCGATCGCTGAAAACCCACAGACATAATTTAAATAATGCCCTCCACTCCCAATAGATATTCAAGAAGACAATACGAAGATATCAGGGGCGATATAGGCGATGGATATGCGTTTCATAATCTTCCAGAGCTGCCTCCTATGTCCGAAGAGCGAAGACGTTTGACTCAAGATGCTTCTCCTATGAGTGACGTGGACACTATTTATAGTTATTCAGGTGCACCACAGTCCCCCAATTCTTTAAGGTCTCATACTTCTTCTCCTGCACGTTCATTGCACTCACCTTCTTTATCCAATATGAATAATACAGGTAGAACAAACCATTATAATTACAGGACAAGAATCATTGATGGTAGTGTTGATGACTCTGAGAATATTAACGATCCTTTTAGCTATCGTTATAATATGGTTCAAGAAAGTAGCCCTTATGGTGATAGAGATTTAGATTCTGATTTAGATAGATACCAACTTCAAGACAATGTTACTTTGAATGAGTATAATGAAAAGAGCGATTCAGACTATACCTCGGAATATAGAAAGAAATCTATTTTACAAGGATTTGGTACAATTAATGGCAGAGAGTCTGCTTTATCTGGCTCCTCTACCTCAAATGATGCTTATGATGAAGATCAATGGATTAGTCGTCAGAAAGGTGCAAAATTAAAACGTTTTGGCACTAGAAAGGTCTCTCTTGTTAAAGGAAAAGTTTTTAGTGCTGAATATGCAGTACCTTCAGCCATCAAAAATGCAACTTTATCTAAATTTAAAGATATAGAAGCTGGAACTACGGAGTTTTCTCATATAAAGTACACTGCTGCAACTTGTGACCCAGATGAGTTTGCAACTACACCTGGTTACTCTTTAAGACAAGTGGATTACGGGCGTAGTACTGAGCTGGTAATTGCCGTTACTTACTACAATGAAGACAAGAGACTTTTAGCTAGAACACTTCATGGAATTATGACAAATGTTAGGGACATCTGTAAGCTTAAAAAATCCGAGTTTTGGAATAACAATGGACCCGCATGGCAAAAAATTGTTGTCTGCTTAGTTTTTGATGGGATTGATCCTTGTGACAAGGAGACTTTAGATGTCTTAGCTACTATTGGAATTTATCAAGATAATATTATGAAAAAGACAGTCGACGAAAATGAGACCGTTGCTCATATATTTGAATATACAACGCAGCTGTCGGTCACTTCAGACATGGAGCTCGTATGTCCATCAGATGAGAATAACAATTCATTGCATCCAGTTCAAATGATATTCTGTTTTAAACAGAAAAATTCTAAAAAAATCAATTCTCATAGATGGCTCTTTAATGGCTTCTGCCGTATGCTAAAGCCAGAAGTTGTGATTCTGGTTGATGCAGGTACTAAGCCAAATAATAAATCTATTCTAGCACTTTGGACAGCTTTTTATAATGATCCTAATCTTGGAGGTGCGTGCGGTGAAATTCATGCTATGCTTGGAAACAGAGGAAAGTATTTGCTTAACCCAATTGTTGCAGCTCAGAATTTTGAGTACAAAGTCTCTAATATTCTGGATAAGCCACTTGAATCAGGATTTGGATTTATTAGTGTTCTTCCTGGAGCTTTTTCTGCATACAGATATCGAGCTATTGAAGGGCGACCGCTTGAACAATACTTCAGAGGAGACCACTCTTTGTCTAAAAAGTTAGGATCTAGAGGAGTTGACGGCATGAATATATTTAAGAAAAACATGTTTTTAGCAGAAGACCGCATTCTTTGTTTTGAAGTTGTATTTAAAACCAAATGTAATTGGCATTTGAAATATATTAAGGAGTCGAAAGCTGAAACAGATGTTCCTACACATATAGATGAATTTATATCTCAAAGAAGAAGATGGCTGAATGGATCTTTTGCAGCTGCTATATATTCACTTGCTCATTTTGGCCGTATTTACAAGTCTGGGCATAATTTCGTGCGCATTGCAGCATTGCATATTCAGATGATATATACTGTTATAACTCTTTTGTTGAACTGGCTAAACTTGGCATCTTTTTATCTCACTACAACGGTAATGATGGATCTTACTGCTAATCCTGCATTGTATGGAGGAACGGACACTCAGCCATTCCCGTTTCCGAATCCTTTTTCGCAATATATTAGCATGAGCTTAACGTACGTTTACACAGCGCTTTTGGTATTGTCTTTTATTTTAGCATTGGGTAACAGACCACGAGGATCTAAAGTGTGGTATAATATGATGGCAGTAATGTTTGCGTTCATTCAAGGATATGTGCTAGCATTGTCATACTACCTCGTGTACCGAGCATTCAGCGCACCACCTCCATCTGGACAGACATTTTTCGGAAATTCTCTATTTGATTCAATTCAATTTTTGACATTAGCAGCATTGCTAGCAACTACTGGACTGTACATCATTTCAGGTCTTTTGTTTTTGGACCCGTTTCACTGTATTCACTCGATGTTCCAGTATATGTTCATGATGCCAAGTTTTACAAACATTTTAAATGTTTTTGCATTCTGCAATTGGCATGACGTATCATGGGGAACGAAAGGAGCAGATCAGGCTGATGCATTACCTGAGATCAAGTCTAAGACCATAGGAGGCAGAGCAGCTGTTGTTGAGGAGACAGATTTACCGCAAGAGGACATTGATATGAGATTTGAAAAAGTAGTCAAGCGAGCATTGATACCATATAAAGCACCAGTTTCAAAGACGCAAATGAGTGCCGATGATTCATATCGAAATTTCCGAACAAATTTAGTAATTGCATGGATTCTTTGCAATGCAGGTCTTGTGCTTGGGATTACAGCAGAAGGTGTTAACCTTGACGGTACCGTTATGAACAATTCAGTTGATCGAAAGCATTATTACTTTTATATTTTGATTCTTGCAACATGTCTACTTGCTTCGATTAGATTTATAGGCTGCATTTGGTTCGTCATATCTACAAATATGTGGAAAGTATTCAGGAAAAGATAAACGAACCGCCAACAACAACCGTTTATACTATAAAATATTCCTTTGGGGGCATTTAATAAGTAAGCAAGTAGCTCACCATAAGAGTAAGATTATATATATAAAACTATAAGTTGCCAGCAACAATAAGAGATACACAGAAATGTTATGCGTAATATAAGCTACACACATATAATTTATAAGTTAACCGGTAGGATGATAGTTATACCACATCCTAAATACCTTAGATAAAGAAAAGAATGTTCAAGCTTTAAAGCATTTGCATAATTATAGAAAACAGAAAAGCTAATTCTTAATCTCGTATATGGATGATTGTTCTTCAATTTTACAGGTGACGGGCGTCAGCGGTTATCACGACCCCAAAAATCTATAAAGTAACGGTTAGTATCTATAAGCTACCTAACCGCTACGGCAACTCCATACTCCAGCAATATTTTTATTGCAGGTTTTTTTTGAATTAAGCAGAATTGCATAATCAGACATTTTCTCTTTAAAGAGGTACGCAATCTTAAGATTTCTATACATATGACTGAGAATACGCTGAATGGAGAACAAGCTTCTCTTGCATTGTAGGTACAAGATTGGTAATGTAGCCATCTATCGTTTATTTTACAATCTTTTGAAGTATATTAACAATTTTTGTATGAATTTAGAGAGAAGTTTTTGCAGAATATAAGATCGCTATCCGAACTTGAAAACACACTTGAAACAACGCCGGATCTTGTTGAATGTCCAAGATCTCTATTGTGGCGAATTGCTCTTGTATTTAAGTCTTTAGATGATGCCAGCTGGGTTGAAATTGCTAGATCTAAAAGAAGAGAATATGCCGAATTGAAAACTAAATATGTACCGGTAATTGACATAAAGAGCTGTCTTGAACTTGGTGCTGTTAATCATGAAGACAACACGAATGATCCTACGATTGAAATGCAACAGTTAATTGCGCAAGATTTACTGAGAACTCATTCACATATACCTTTATTTCAGCTTCCTGAAACTTTGACTTCTCTGCAGAATATAATGTATATCTACTGTAGGCTGAATGTAGATATTGGATATAGACAAGGGATGCATGAAATTTTGGCAAATGTTTATTACACATTTCATGAAGACTACTATGCAATTAGCGAGCGCGAAAATTTACCTGCGGATCTTTTATTTTCATATTCCTTTATCGAGCACGATTGCTATTGTGTATTTCAATCCATTATGAAAAGAGCAAAAAAATGGTATATGCCATCTGACAAAGTTTCCAATGCACCTCCTATAGTTGCATTATCTCAAAGAATACAGCATGTGTATTTGAATAGGATTGACAAAGACTTGGATGAAGCTTTGGTTAAACTGGGGATAGAACCACAATTATGGGCACTTAGGTGGATACGCTTGATTTTTGGAAGAGAATTTTCTTTAGATTTCACTTTGAAGTTATGGGATTACATATTTGTTCTAGGACGCCAAGATGAAGAATTTGAGTTAGTCTATTTTATATGCATTGCTATGCTATGCCGAGTTCGGTCACAACTTTTATCTGCATCTCATTCTCATGCCATGGAGATCCTTCTCAAGTACCAACAAGTCCCTGGTCTAACACCACATCAGTTAATTTCAGAAGCAATAGGAATATGCGCCACTATTGAACAAAATTCGTATCCTGCCGATAGAGAAACGCCATCTCCTTCAAGAAACTTATACCGTATGGAGCAAATACGAGATTTGAACTTTAATGAAGTTACAAAGAACTTTTCTAAAAATGTTCACAATACCACCGAACGATTGGGTGTTAATAAATTTGTGAAACTGGGTATAAACAATGCTAAAGAGCTTGCACGAGAAATAAGAGAAGCAACTGGATCTCCTGCACATTCCAACCAGATAAAGGAAAGACACAGTGACATGGTAAAAGTATTAAACTCTGCATTGGATTATCTCGATGCGAATAAAAAGGGAATAGATGAAGCGAAGAATGGAATTAAGCACATCATAAGCTGCCTAGAAGATGACAACATTCCCATATTTACTGACCGTATCAAAAAACTTGTACAGAATGATTTGGAGTCTACATTTGTGGATGGCTTTGATGTCTTGAGTATAAATAAGGATGAATTTTCAGAACCGAGCAGTGAGAATGCTTCAACTTTAGAATGGAATTTTCCTCGGCCGATATACAATGGGGAGTTGTTAAATAACAATAACAAGAGTGCAATGTTATCTAATGATAACGATGATGAGATAGATACATTTAACTCGTCAGTTGCAAGAAGAAATAGCAACCAGTCTAGGCTTATGGCTCGGCTACTTTCATAACATATTAAGCGAAGGGATGAAGGAATAATGAAGAGATTTGGTTGAAAATATTATTACCAATTGTGATGAATGTGGAGGTGGTCAACTGATTAAAATGTATCCATATTCTATGTGCTCATTTAAGAAGTTTTCAGACATCTTTGTTCTTTTTCGTTACTGATAGTTTTGCACAAGGAGTCAAATTCTATCTTGATTTGGGCTATTTTTGATTATTTAAATATACAAAGAAGTCTTGCGATTTAAAGAAGAAGCCATGTCAGCTTATATTATGTCCGATAGCCAGAATGAGCAGAGTATTACTACGCATGTGTAGGACTAGCCTTATACAATGATAAAATTGGACTATGCGACATAAATGGACTATATTTTGTATATTAAGACAAATATACTGCAGAGAATGCGCGATAC
>JAKUBJ010000092.1:0-42117 GCA_030566855.1 Tortispora sangerardonensis | reverse complement strand
TTACAGTGTATAAAGTGCATATAAGCTTTAAACCTTATTACTTAATTAAAAACCTTAACTTTATCCCAATTAGGACTGAACTGTCAAAATGGCAGTCTACTCCAGCTCCGGAGTCGTAAAATAGGAAGGATAGTCTTTAATAGCAACTGCTTCCAAAACCTCGAACCAAGACCTTGTCACGCACTTTTCTCTCTTTATTATTCTCCCTTACCATACTGTTAGCTCAAGCATTTTGACTATATATTCTTCTTTTTTTCAGCAATGCTTCGACCAAGATTTCAATTGCATAGATTATCTATGTTTTTAACACAGTACAGAATACCTTTGACAGTGAAGAGAGGTTACAAGTCTAAGTTGGGAAATGCCCCAGCCTCTAAAGTAGTTTTTATTGATGGTGAAGGAAGGAATCACGGTGAAATAGATCTTGATCGACTCGCAAATATATATAATGTTAAAACTCATTCATTGGTAGTTGTAAAGGAAGCGTCTGAGGGATCTAATAAGCCTGCAGTGATCAGAGCGCTTCGAAAGCAAACGAAGCATCCAGACAGAAAGAACACATCAGAAAAACCTAAGAAAATGAAGACATTTAACATTTCCTGGAAGATGGCTAAACAAGATTTATTAACAAAAGCAAAACAGGCAAATAGTGCATTAGAAAAGGGTCATTCTGTTATTATATATTTTGGTCTCACAGGCACTGGTAAACGAGTGAAATCCGATGGGGCGCATGAAGATGAAATAATAGACTTGTTCAAATCAAATTGTTCTGAATATGGTACATTGAGTAAACCGCCATCGGCGTCTAATCAGATGAAGAATATTAAGAGTCTGTTCTTTTTTCCGCGGGCAGACCAGTCGTCTTAATGGAATGAACAAGTTCTTTGACCTCTCGTTTTTTTGGTGATTCAAGCTTTGAAAAGACGAAACTCTGTCTGTGTGTACATATACACGGGTGCCCCGAGAACTGTAAAAACTGCAGGGAATACTAAACTGATCGGTTTCGAAAAAGCTCCTCGCGACATCAGGAACAATGCTACGCAGCAAAAGATAATAGGAGTTGTCCACCATACTCTATATGGGCGTGACATACTAGGATTTCTTATTCTCAAAATTATGACACCTAGCACAGTTATGAAGAAAAATAGATACCCAGATACTCCATACACTACCACTAGTTGCTGGAAATTACCGACCAAAACATAAATGCTAACCAGACAACATTGCAATACCAACGCCCTAATATGTGAACTACCACTCTTACCCTCAGCAAAGTATGACGGTATAAATTTACTTCGAGCTGCTGTTTGAATTAGTCTGGTGGATGTGAAAGTTGTAGCATTCAAAGCCCCGAAGCATGACAAGCTAACAGCTATCGCAAATATTAACGTTCCTGCATATCCCAATGTACTCTGGCCAAAAGATAGCGCAACAGTATTGCTAGAATTTATTACATTTAAAGGCAATATCAAAAAATAGGAAATATTCACAGCAATATATGTGATCAATACCGTAGGCATTCCAATGGCTACTACTCTAGGTAGAGTTTTTGCAGGATTCTTTATATCAGCAGCAACAAAGTTCACATTATCCCAACCATCGAATGCCCATAAAGCAGAATAAAGCGCGGTAGCAAACTTTGAAAGATCCGTAGAAGTGTTGGTGAAAAATCCATTCGAGAATGAATTCTTTATGGTATGATCATTCATCCGTAGAAGACTAAAAACAATACCAATAATAAGAATGGCAAAAAGTATTGCGAGTTTAACAATAAGAAGAACGTTGTTCATCTTTGCAGATTGACTCGTAGAGAAAGAATTCAAAATTGATACACAGACCATACCCAGCATTGCTACTAGCTTGTTCAACCATGTCTGTACAGAAGGGCTTAAGTCCAATTGCCCCATAGTTGCTCTATTTACATATTCGCCAAATATGACAGCAATTATAGCAGCTGAACCAGGTTTCAAGAGCAAGATCGCAAACCACGAATACAAAAATGAGACAAAAGGACCATAAATCTGTTCCAAGTATACTTTAGCACCGCCATTATGCGGCAGCGAAGAGCCCAGTTCAGCAAAGGATGAAGCACCAGTGAATGCAAGTAAACCGGCCATAACCCATATTGTGAGAGCTGCACCAGGAGATCCTGCATTAGTACTTACGACACCTGGTGATGCAAATATACCAGATCCAATTTGTAAGCCTATCGTTAAAGCAATGCCACTAAAAAGTCCTATCTGTTTAACATTAACATTCGAGTTGTCCGACAAGTCTAAGCTTGTAGATAAATATGTACCACCAAATGTCAAAGAATGTAAAGAAGCCAAAGAAATACTACGTCCTCGATCATCTCTATGACCGTTTGATGATCCTATACTAAATGTGGAAGATCTTCTTGAATGCACACCAGAATCAAGCAATTCATCTTCTGCTTGGTCACTTGAAGCTAGTGATTCTAATTCAAATGAATCACCCATTTAATAGCTTAACTATAATCTAATTTTTATGTCAGATTGAAACAGCAGAGTGTATATATGTATCGTAATACAAGTTGCTAACATGAGTTTCTTTTGCTAAAATGGTGAATATGTTTAGCTAAAGCTCGATAAAAAGCTTAACTCAATTAAAGTTTGAAGTTATATGACAGCTCTGCCATACTTCTTCTTCTAAACTCATACTTGAAAATGGAAACGCATTGGTTTTTGTATATATAGCTGTTCATAAGTTTAAAATGCTTATTGTGTATTTTTGAAGCAATATGCGCTGGTTCAGCTTCCTTATCGAAAATACATGTATATAGATAGAACTTTAATTCTTTAATTTTTGAACCTTAATGATGCATGCAGCGAATCATGAAAGTTAGTAAGGTGAATAGCACGAGAGTTCAAAGTCGCGCTTACCATATTACTTCAAACACTTCCTTCTACTTTCACCGCTAACCTTTCAAATTTGCTTGTATCATAAATAGTTATGTTTGGAGATAGCTCTGCGAAACTTATAGCAGAATCAAAAAGAACGATATCCTTAGATAAACTTCCTCCATTCAGTACTGAAAATGTTCAAACGATATGTAGAGAGCTAAGAATTCTGGATCAACAGATTGATCAAATTCTAGCTGATCTTGCAGCAAAGGGTGCAAATCCTTCAACCGATAGAACTGCTGCGTGTGCAATTTTTGTTTTACGTTTAAGTTTATTACGAAACAAAAGATGCCTATTAGCTTACCAGCGCTTAAGAGCTGAACGCATAGAAGAGATGGCTTGGGTAGGTTTAGAAGCAAATGAAACTATAGCTGAAGGATTTTCGGCTGAAGAAGAAGATTATTTACGTGATTATTCAGATGTGGTTGCAGAATACAAGGGAATATGGACTGATATTGATCTTAGTGGCTCTTTAGACCCTCCTAAAGACTTGTTCATAGATGTAAGAGTACTACAGGACGCTGGTGATGTTCAAACTGAGTATGGTGTTTTGACCCTCACTAAGAACTCACAATTTTACGTTAGACAATCAGACGTAGAAAGACTTATACAACAAGGAATTCTTCAACGCATATCATGACTTTGCTTCTGTGCACTTCAAATGACATTCTTTTTTTTAATCATACAAACTACTTATGTTTACTAAATAACTCTTACAGTTAAGTTAATTTTTATGCTTAAATAATATTTATTTCAATAATATCATTATTAATTCATAGAACACGTTTTATGCGTCTTTCTCTTCTTGGAAGATGTTAATTGTTGATTCTATTGCTAGTGGAAATCTAGGAATCTAAAATATCAACATATTTCTGACGTATATTTCTTCTTCTCAGTGGTTGACGTTGCTGTGTACTCGCCAATAGTTCATCCAGTTCACTCATTGGACCTGTATTAGTTGGTGCAGCTTTATTAGGTCGATTTCTTCGTGACGCAGGCTTAGGGGGTAAAGCAGCAGCAGTAGGAACACTACTTTCTGTTGAAGCAGACATAGAAGGCAAAACACTGACATTGCTAGGTTGGGGAGCAGGAGCAGAAAATGTACCACCACGTAAAATAGAGCCATCTCCCGAAGATTTTCTATGCGCAGCAGCAGCAAATGCAGCAGAAGCAGCAGCAGCCAAAGCAGAAGCCTCAGAACTTCTCCTATGCTGCTCAGCTTTATTGATTCCTACAAAGGGAGTACTAGCTCCTGCAGATTCAGATAACTCCTTTGTTGAAGGGAAAATCACAGCAGGTACCAATGGATTCTCAGGAGCAGATGCTGGATTCAAAGAGCGAGGATCAGATTCATTCGAAATATTCAATGCACCAAAAGCCGCTTCAAGCACTGGTTCCTGAGCGGGCTGAGAAACAGGAGCAACAGTCGGAGTAGAGCCATTTTCAGAAGTAGGTATATGATCAACACTCACAGGTGCATATTTTCCCATAATCGAATTCTGATTCCCTCCTACAATATCATGTAGTGGTGGTAACACTTGCTTAACATCTTCATCATTCATACTAATAGCTGTATCTTCAAAACCTAGATCTATTTGAGTTGCAGGAGGAGCATATATATTTCCATCTGTAAGATCTGGATTTTGTGGCAACTCCTCTGGCACATCTGAGCTAGTACTAACAGGAGTATTCAAGTCCTCATTCAATACCATTGAAATTGGTGTAGGAATAGGCACTAATGGAATAATAGAAGGAGGCTTAACGTCACGAGAAGAGCTATTCTTAACAGTTGCGGTTTTGTTATCGCCTGCTGGTCTCTTAGGGGGAGGTGGTGGTAGAGCATTCTCTTCACACTCTGTAGCATCAGGATTAATCCACCTCTTCTTCTCCTTATCATAAAACATCTTATTAGCATCTCCAAGAAGTGCTTTATAAACTTTCTTCTCCTCTTTCTTGTCTGGGCGACTTCGCGAAAACCAACCCTTCTTCTCTTCAACTTGAACCTTCTCAGATGCTCCCTGTTGATCTTCATCTTTTTGCTTAGGTTTATTAACCAAAAATGCATTCATATCTTCTTCATCACCTACATCACTTTTAACAGATGAGCAGTTAGAATCATTTCCCACATAGTTTGGAACATCAATTGTCAATTCTGGCCCTGAACGAGAAGATACATCTGAAGCTAAATCATCTAGGACAGAACTAACATCAATCGGCTCATTTCCAGGATCTTGATTAATTTCCTCTTCCTGTAGCGGCTCCGGATTATAAGAAGGAACGTTATGCAAATAAGGACTCCCAGAGTGTGTTACAGCGTTGTCCAAAAGGTTTTGTCCAATAACAGGTTCTTCCACATTTGAGAAACTTGTTCTTCCGTTATAACGCTTAGAGAATCCACTCAATGATCGCTTTCGAGTCATCTCAGCATCTACATGAGGCAAACTTGCTCTGGGATGGTAAGAATCAATTCCTGAAAGCGAAGATTCCCTAGAATAATGATGTGGCGGTGGTGGTGGAACAGAAGACTTCGTGACATTCAAATCTGAAGGTGTCACCATAGGAATAGGTATATTGCCATGAGCTGAACTAGAGATAGGCTTTTGTAAATCAGGGCTGACCAGAGCAGAAGCCGAAGGCAATAAAGGTGCTGCTAAAGAAGCAGGAGGGCTAGAACCCAAATTAGCATGAGCATATCGAGATTTTTGATCACTTTCGTGTTTGGTAGATTTAGATGTAGTAGTCATGCCAATACTATCATCCAAAGCATTCTCTTCTAGGGTTAACATACCAGACTTTAAATACATCCTGTTAGTTTGTGAAGTAGGAACTAAATCAGCTGAATTAGAAGCTTCATATTTCAAACTACTAGCTTCAGCAGGAGTATGCGAAACCGTAGTAGAGTTTGAAGCACTTTTTGATTCTGATTCTGGAGTACGAGGCTGTCCGTTCTTTAAAGAAGGTGATGTCTGTCTTGAGAAAAGCCGCGGTGCAGATTGTGGAAGTACACGCTTTGAAGGAACAACAAGAGCATTAGAAGCAGGAGTTACTGACCTCCCAACATTTTGAGCAGCTGGCAAACCATTAATTGAACCTAAAGTCGACCTTCTGCTACTAAAATCAGTCGCTGAAGCAGGCCTAGATATTCCAGTATTGGACGCAACCTTTTTAAATCTTTCATCAGTAGTCATTTTATGCTCCTCAGTTTCAGAATCACCAGAAACAAACTTAGTAAAACCCTTGTCAAATTGATTAAGTAAACTTTCAAAATTCGGTTTAAACCAGCTAGATCCAACTTTGGAAGACTTTTCTGATATTAAATCTGTAGTGCGTCTTACTAATTCCAAAAATCGAGGCATATAGTATGGATTAAACTCCTTAGGCGCAGCCTTGAATATAGCAAAAATATTCGTTAAATATTTAGAAGCATCAGAAGCATGGCCACATTCAAGCAACATAAGAGCGTGCTGATACTTAAACCAAACGAGATGACTCCATTCCCTGAAATTAGACGTCCCTTCTGCAACAAGTAAATACAAATACTCACAAACTTCAGTTAAACAAATAGTCTCCAAATCATGAACGTGAAATAAAACAGCATCACGAGGAGACGCAGCTCCTGCAAAACTAAAATCTGGCATATTCTCATCCAATATACCACCAAAAGATATTCTATCAAAAGAAAACAACAAACATGATTGAGCAGCAAAAACTCTCCCAGAAACAGCTAGTTTATTAGAAAGCAATTTAATAGAATCTGCCAAATTACCTATAGAGGTAGATACCATCAAAAATAAGATATATGGCCATAAATCTAACGTCTCCAAGGAGATATTAGCAAAAGCTTCTTCAGCACCTCCTGCAATCGCTTTGTAAACAATACCCAAAACTTCTGATTTATAATCATTCGGAGCTATCACCTCAGAGTTAACATATAGAGAAACAGTGTTACTCCAATCGGCTCTGCTTAAAGCACTACTAATAATTAGAGCATCAAACCAACTTTTAGAGTAAATTGCAGATTCTAAAGCACCTCGAGGCCCTTTAGTAACAAGAGAATTTAGAATGTCAGCAGGAGAAAAGCTTGTTATATTACTATTAACCGGCTTAGTCATTTTAGTCCATGCATTAACAGAAGGCTTCATCAAAACTTCAGAAGAAGAATCGATTAATGTATCTTTCAACTTAGTTTGAAAATCAGAAGAGCTAAGTGTTTCTGCAGAAAGCTTATCATCGGTGGTAATAATCAAATTTAACAAGCGATAAAATAAAACTTTGTCTGATGCTTGCTGCTTAAAACGCCCATTATATGAGCGGCTTTCCATGTCAATAGCAATTGCACGATCTTCAAGCCATGTTGAAATATCTTTCTTCTTATTCTTATTAACAGATTTATTTCCAGGGCTGAAAAGAGGGCCAGGAAATTGTTGTAAATACTCGGGCATTTTGAAAACATCACCTGAATTTTTAATAGTAACTACGTGCTTCTCTCCAGAGTACATATCAGACGAGGGTATAATAGAAATAACTGTCCCTACAGGAGACCAGAGAAACAAAGGTGTAGATTTCTCTTGAAGATGTATTGAATCAAACTCAGTAACGATGTTCTTGTGGACAGCATAAATATTTTTCAAAGAGCCCTCCACTTCGTGAGCTGTATGCACTATGGTAGAATTAGAAAAGTTTTGAGAATTAGAAGCTTCATTCGCACAATTCTGCACTTGCTCCCCATAAATTTCAGTTTGATTAAGATATGGAAATGTGCTAGACACATTAGTAGAAGCAGGAGGATTGCTTTTCAATCGAGTATTGGAAGAAGAAACTTGATCTTTAGAGGCAATAGATGCTCCCTCAGGAGAAGCATATATTTGAGTAGACACCTGATGCTCAACAGGAGGAGGAGCATATTGGTTCAAAGGGGCTACCTGAGGCTCAGAAATATGAGGAGGCACATACTTTTGAGCAGGTACATGAAGCTGAACAGCAGGAGGAGGGGCATATTGATTCAAAGGAGCTACTTGAGGCTCAGCAACACGAGGAGGTGCATACTGTTGAGCAGATACTTGAGACTGAACAACAGGAGGAGGAACATAGGTTTGAGCAGGTACTTCAGGCACACCAATTTGAGGAGGCGTATAACTATTAATAGAATTAGATACATAATCTTGTTTCTCAGATTCAAAATCAGATAGATTAGGTGCATTTGAATAAGAGACAGAAACTTCAGGATTTCTTGAGTCAATAAAACCAGACTTATAAACAACAGATGTTTGAGAATTATCAATAGGAGCTATTAGAGACTTGGCTGTTTCAGATTCGCATGGAGTAGACGTTCTATACTCAGTTGTATAATCTTTAGGTGCATCAGCCATTGAAACTTGAGCAAAGAATTCATCAGAAGATGCTACATTAACAGATGGCTCATTTTTAGCAGCAACTGGATCAAAAGTATTCGTAGGAAGCAAAGAAGATTTATCAGTAATTTGAGGTATCTTAGTTAAATGAGAAGAGTGCACAGCGGCAGTGGTACTATGCGGAGATATAGGACCATCAGAGAATCTTTTGCGAGGACGAATCTGTGAAAAATATCCTTCATTCTCAGAACCTACACTAGCTTTTGAACGAAGTTCATAATCATCAATAATTGGATGAGGACCAGATACTGGAACAGAAGAAGAAGGATGCTGCTCTTGATACTGTTCAAGGGACTGCAAAGCAGTTTGATGCTGATTAAAATTATTCTGCATAGGATAATTCTGATAAGCCAATTGTTGATTAGAAGCAACATATATATCTTGAGCAAGAGGCTGCTGGTAAGAAGCTGCATGTGTATCTTGAACAGAAGAACTTTGACCAGTAGAATAATTTTGAGCTGAGCTAGAAAGATAAGTCGGATTATTTACCTGCTGAAAAGAGTGTATAGAAGTATGGCTCATAGCAGGAGAAGCAGAAGCAGCATTTGGATATTGCTGACAATTATATTGATACTGCGAAGCTTGAGAAATTGAGCGAGAAGTAGCAGAATTAGAATGCGGCATTCGTTCCTGCTGAGAAAAGGACTGAGGTTGAGGTGGAGCTCGTTCAGGCATATAGGCACCATAGGAAGATGATTGCAGAGAAGGGGACGCATAGTTTTGATTAGGCCCATGCTTGGTTAAACTATCATAATGAGACTGAGCAGGAGGAAGAGAAGGAGAATAGTTCAAAGACTGCTGGAGAGGATAGTTAGGGTGTCTAGGAGGTTGAACGTGCGAGATATTAGCAGTAGGATGTTGAGCATTATGAAGTGCCATAGATTCACTAAAAACATCAGCGGGAGGAGCATAAGGATCAGATCTTAAATTTGAAGCATATCTTCGAGAAGAAGAGTCAGTAATGTGACTAGTCTGAGAAGATATAGAAGGAGACATTGGGTGAGCCGAGCGACCCATTGCAGGAGGCAGAGGAAGCATATCAGAAACACTCGCAGCGGAAAGAGCTGGAGAAGCCATAAAATTAGTATTTCTAGCTGCAGGCAAGGGCAAATCTTCAAAGAAAGAGTCGGTTGCAACAGGTCTAGGTGGATGATTATTCTGTCTAGGATTAGGAGCAACGGGAGCAATAGCAGATGGTGGAGCATAGACAGGTATATGAGTCTGTCTACTATTCAAGCCATACTGATTTTGTGCTGGCTGTTGTATAGAATATGAACTAGAAGTTGGATACTGATTCTGCAATGACCTATTAGCGTATGATTGAGGAGCATAAGGATTAGCAGCTGTGGAAGGATGGTCATCTTCCGGAAGGAAGTCTTCTTCGGCAGTCAAGAACGCTAAAGGGTCAGCAGACATAAGAGATGAATAAAATAAATCCAAAACAAAACAATAACACAATGAAACCGAAAACTTTCTATTTAATGGAGTAGCAATAAAAAGGGAGCAAGAAAAAAAAAACTTCAAGATTGTTCAGTCTTTGAGAGCCTGTAATCTAATACCAAATAAAACCAAACAAAAACTGGGTCACTAAGGTACAAAAACAATACTGTAAGAGACCAAAAAAGAAGAAAATTGAAAAGATTACCTCCCAATTAATCACTATAAAGCAAGCAAATAGCTGAGGAATATGTACGGTAAAGGTAAGAGAATGTAAATAATAGCAGTTGGTGACGTGGTTACTGAAGCAATAATATGAGAGGGGGAGTGTACTTAGACATTAATTTACCAAGGACTATATGTCCCGTAGTGAAGCTAGCAGAACCTTAAAAGCCTTTGTAGAGACTATCCAGATTAAAGATCTGCATAGTACGGGTTAGAATAGGGCTTACTTCTCTTCTGGGCTCTACTTTCCGCACACCACCTTTTATCCTTACGTCCAATACATTTTGCCATCCAGAACAAGTATTGAATGCGCGTCGTCCTGGATAAATATTATATAATTTTAGAAATACTCTTTTTTTCTGTTCTTATTCCTGCTGCTATTAGAGTATAGATAATAGGGCATTTTCTTTTTGTACTCTGGAGAAAGTTGACAAATCAAAGGTTTACTCTATTCTTATTATTACCACCACTACCATTCTTATTGTACGGAGGTGCTGCACTTTCTTGTCTGGTTTCTCAAGAGACAAACAAAGCACATACATAGTCTTAAAGGTGATTCAGTCACTCTTTATTGAGAAGGTAAATCACTCTTGAGAGCTATATAAGAATAAATCTGTATTCTTAAGTACTATCGATGGTCTCTCCCAGGAAACCTTCCAGAGCTACATCTCAAATACAACTTCAATCGTTCAGTGAACACTCAAGTACTATGAACTCATTTTCTGATTCTTATGGTGATGATGATGTTAATTATAATGATGGCCCCTTACATACAACACCTCTGATTAGAAATCATTTTGGTCAACCTAAACCACCACCTGGCCCCAGAAAGGTCGATATAGCTGTTGGTGACATATATCCTTCTAATGCTGTTTCAAATGCGAAATACAATTGGCTTACTTTTTTACCTCTTACTTTATTTGAACAATTCAGATTCTTTTTTAACTTATATTTTTTATTAGTAGCTCTTTCACAAGCTATACCCGTCCTGCGCATTGGCTACCTATCAAGTTATATCGTTCCTTTAGCATTTGTTCTTACTATTACCTTAAGTAAAGAAGCATGGGACGACATATGCAGACGCCGAAGGGACAGAGAATCAAACAGCGAAAGCTATCAACTACTTAATAGATCCCCCAACTCTCCCGTGATGAGCAGAGATATAAAAGTTGGCGATATCGTAGTGATTGCTAAGAATCAGCGCGTTCCTGCTGATATGGTATTACTTAAATCGACCGATCCTAGTGGCGAATGCTTTATTAGGACTGATCAATTAGATGGCGAGACTGATTGGAAACTTCGTATAGCTTGCCCTCCTACCCATAAATTAGATTCCGACAATGAATTAATGTCTGTTGGTATTACTGCATCTCCTCCTTCAAAAGACATTCATACATTTTTAGGTACTTTATATTTACCGCCAGATGAAGTTTCTCTATCAGTTGACAACACCTTATGGGCTAACACTGTACTTGCATCACATCCGGTAATTGGAATGGTGATCTACACTGGCCCTGAAACTAGACAATCAATGAACATGAGCAAGCCAAGAAGCAAAACTGGTCTGCTTGAACTAGAGATTAATTCTATTTCAAAGATATTATGTGCTTGTGTTTTCCTGCTTTCTTTCATTCTTGTCGCTATTCACGGCTTTGAGAGTCAATGGTACGTTTCCTTGATGAAGTTCTTGATCTTGTTTTCATCTATTATTCCTGTTTCTTTAAGGGTCAATTTAGATCTTGGGAAAACTGTATATGCTTATCAAATCAGCCACGATAGATCGATTCCTGGAGTTATTGTTCGAACAAGCACCATCCCTGAAGACCTGGGTCGCATCGAGTATCTATTGACTGATAAAACTGGAACTTTGACACAGAATGAAATGCGCATGCGTAAGCTTCATATTGGTACCGTTTCTTATTCTAGTGATACTATGGAAGAGATCAAATCTTTCGTAAAATCATCACCAGAACTTTCATCTACAGTTGCAAATTTAAATACTACTTCCAATAACCACACTGGTGCTCATTCACGTGGAAGAAGAGATATTGGAAATCGTGTACGCGATATAGTGTTTTGCTTAGCTATTTGCCATAATGTCACACCCACAGAAGAAGATGATGGCACGATCACTTATCAAGCTGCCTCACCCGATGAAGTTGCAATTGTACAATGGACAGAGTCTGTAGGACTGCGTCTTTTTCGCAGAGATCGTCACTCGATTACCTTATACAATACAGAATTGAAAACTTATACCAGTATGAAGATATTAAAAATTTTCCCGTTTACATCTGATTCCAAGCGAATGGGAATTATAGTTTACGATGAAAGTAAGGATGAGGTTTGGTTTTTTGAGAAGGGTGCAGATAATGTTATGTCGAAAATCGTGCAGCAGAACGATTGGTTAGATGAAGAGACCGCGAATATGGCTCGTGAAGGACTTAGAACATTGGTTATTGCTCGCAAGAAATTATCCATGCAATTGTTTCAAGATTTTGATTCGGCGTTTACGAGTGCCTCTTTAAAACTTACAGACAGGGATACAGAAATGGCTGACGTCGTTTCTCAATATTTAGAAGTCGAGATGGAACTCCTTGGACTTACTGGGGTCGAGGATCGCTTGCAAGTCAATGTTAAACCGTCTTTAGAGCTATTAAGAAATGCAGGTGTAAAGATTTGGATGCTTACAGGTGATAAAGTTGAGACTGCTAAATGTATAGCGATCAGTTCTAAATTAGTTTCAAGGGGACAAAAGATATATTCTGTGACGAAGTTAAATTCTCGATACACAGCTAATCTGCATCTTTCATATATACATGACAATAGCGATTCAGCATTACTGATAGATGGAGAAAGTATGGCTTTTATGATTTCTAACATGAGGAATGAATTTATTTCAATAGCTGTACACGTTCCTGCAGTTATTGCTTGCAGGTGTTCTCCAACTCAAAAAAGAGATATTGCAGAACTAATTAAATCATATACTGGAAAACGAGTTTGTTGCATTGGGGATGGTGGAAATGATGTTAGCATGATTCAGGCCGCCCATGTTGGAGTTGGCATTGTTGGTAAAGAAGGAAAGCAAGCGTCACTTGCGGCGGATTTTAGTGTTACTCAGTTTTGTCATTTAACAAGACTATTAGTTTGGCATGGGAGGAACTCCTATAAAAGATCAGCTAAACTGTCGCAATTTGTTATTCACCGTGGGTTGATAATATCGATTTGTCAAGTTGTGTATTCGGTATGCAGTATGTTTGAGCCTTTAGCCCTTTTTCAAGGATGGCTTATGGTCGGGTATGCGACTTTATATACTATGATGCCCGTGTTTTCTCTTGTTTTAGATAGAGATGTAGACGAAGATGTTGCTCTGCTATACCCAGAATTGTATCATGAGCTTACAGCTGGACAATCTTTGTCTTATCAAACGTTTTTCTTATGGGTCTTTGTATCTGTATACCAAGGAAGTATGATACAAGGCCTTGCTCAGATTCTGGTTGGATTAACAGATGAATTATATACGAGTATGGTAGCAGTTGGATTTACTGCGTTAATTATGAACGAATTATTAATGGTTGCGATAGCGGTGATTACATGGCATAAGGTTATGGTTATTACGGAGGTTATTACATTCTTTCTTTATTTTGGATCGATTCCATTCCTAGGTGACTATTTTGATTTGTCATATGTTGGGTCATTTTCTTTCATTTGGAAAGTAATTTTAATAATTGCTGCGTCATTGATTCCAGTCTGGGTTGCAAGCATTGTTCAAAAGCATTTACGGCCTCCGACTTATGCCAAAGTTCAACAAATCTGAAAGGAATATCTTGCGGTAGCTCGCTTTCTTCTTTATCGTCGTGCAGCCAACCTTGATTTATTTTGCCTGAAGAAGCTTTTAGATTTTTGCTTATTTTTTATTGCAGTTCTTCTCTTTTTGCCAGATCGCAAGCGACGCTTTGTTTGTCGTTTCTTTTGTTCAGAAATTACTTTGACTTTATTAAAACAATAACAACCTGGCCACTTTACAGATCCCATTTCTATGATATCTGCTTTAGTGACTACTACTGAATTTATATTTTCAAGAACTTCTGGTTCGTTTTTCGCTACGTAATATGACATTGGTCTTTCTCTTACTTCCTGATCTTTCTGTTTTTGAATCAACGATACACTGGTTAAATTACCAAACAAGTTAAAAAAATATTGTTCTTCATCTGACCCATTGTTATCTACAGTATTATCCATATCCCATTTCTCATCAAACTGAGGTTTGTACGGGTCAGGTTCATCTGATGATTCATAAGATTCATACAGATCCTTTCGAGACACTATTTGTAAATTCATAACCACCTTTGCCTTTTCAATTAAAACATCTAAATAAATAAAAGGTAAAAAAATTGATTTATTTACAAAGTACTAGGCAAGTTTAAGTAAATTAATTCTTTATAGTACACTTAGTTAAACAGTTAATTATATCCTATATTTATCTCATAACGGTTAAGTTATAAATCAAGTATCTTCCTTAATTATAAAAATATGGAATAATTAACTAGAGCTTAACTTAAGCTTAACTTAAGACTTAACTTAACTTATTCCTATGTTAACTTATATCCTATAACGGTTATAACTTTTTTAGTTTAACTTATACCAGTTAAGTTGAAGTAACCGTTATGGTATAAGTTTCTTGTTCTTCTTGTTAATTCAGGAAGGATTTGATTCTATTTCACATTCACACTTATACTCCACATTATGAGCACTAAACGTACAAAATCCATCAAAAAGACTGCACCTTCAGGTAGTAAAGCAAATAGTAATATAATAATATGTGAATTACATGGAATAGCAACTCTTATTCTTGTTCCTGCTATGTATTACACTGGTCTCGTATCTGAACCAATACATACACTTAGTTTGAGTCTGATCGCATTATCAATTATTCAAACTTTTGCATTGATAGACAACGGCATTGGTGTTTTATTAACAAGCTTAATATTAATTAGTTTATTGATTCCTGTGACTGCAATTACTATGGTTTTACTTGGATCCCCTGTTACGAGTTTTATTCCTGAGACTTTACTTTGCTCAGTACATCTTACTTTATTGTGTATTTTTCCATTAGTAGCAAATTTTGGTGTCGATTCTAAAATTTGGAAAGCATATGCTGGCTTTCAATTGAAAGAAACTGGGATTTCAAGACATTGGCTGTTCTACGCTTCTCTTGGTGGACTGTTAGGTGCTTATGTTGGTGTTATACCTATATCGTTTGATTGGGATAGAGAATGGCAAAAATACCCTGTCACAATTATCATTGGAGCATATATTGGTTACGGGATAACGAGAATTTTAAGTCCTTTAGAATTGCTTGCTGCACCTACTCCTTCATCTGTATCAGATATCTTACGCATAAAGAAAACCCAATAAGAATTAGGAATATTCGAGCTTTCAAACAGATTTATATATACATTAATTTCATTTTGTCTTCATTGAGAACTATTCAACTTCAAGAAGTTCTGCTTCTTGTAAATCCCGTCCAATAATTCGCTCCATGGTATTCTGTAAGAACAAAAAATTAGATCTTCCAACTGCTGTGGTTTTGTTATTTACCTCAACAGCGCTATGTTGCACTCTAGGATGCCAATTAGAAATATCACCTCTGTTCCAGAGCTCCGCCCAGTAAATATGAGGAGCTTCTTCAGATTCATCGGATTTTATACATGCTTGTGTAACATTCGCTATATCTGCAATTGACTCTTGTACATATACAGGTCTATAATGCCTATAATGCCATATATTTCCATCGTACGCCTTTTTTCTCCAATTTATAGCATCATCATTATGTTTAGCCATAGATCTTTCTATTTTTAAATCCTTTAAAGCTTGAATAGCTTCTTGTGCAGATCCTGAACTTGACATTTTAATAATCGCTAAAGGTCTCCAGAGATCTTTACGGATGTCAGGCAGCTTATTCTGCCAGTTCGGCCGAGGAAACTGCTCATTGACCAATTCCTGAGTTACTATTGCTTTTCTAGCATACAAAATCTGGCCTGTTTGACAGTTCTTAAATACATGGATAGAACTTTGAACTTCTGGTATATGTTCTATTGATGCAATGTACCTTGATACAGAAGCCATTTGCGGCATCTTTTTAGGGTATGGCATCTTTAATATCTCTTAAACTTCAATAAACTAATTATTCAAAATTTCTATATATCCATTAAAAAAAATATTCAGTTAAGAATTTAGATATTGGCAATTTACAGGTTGACAAAAGTTCGATCGAGCAAAAATTATTCTGTCTTGGGATCCACTGATTTTTCTTTTAAACATAACGCCGGGTAAAATTATTGCTAATTTTTTTTTAAGTTTCTCGATCTTCAAGAAAAAAAAAAGCAAGAAAAAAAGTTGCTTGCAAGAATACGACTTTCTTTTTCAGGTTTCTTTCATTTATTCGCAGCTTGACTTTTTAGCTGTCAAGGAAACAGACATTGATTTTTGCTGATTTTCACCTAAATTGATTTACTCTTTTTTGGTTACTATTCATCTTCTGATTGTATATACGTTGTAGATCAAGAGAAAAAGAAAGAATATGAGTGATCAATTGACATACCAAATCAGTACTTTGTTAACACAGATTTTAAATCCTGTAGGAAGTGATATTAATGCTGCTTCTAATGTGCTACAGAATGAATGTTATTCAGACCCTAGAAGTGCTTTGTCATTAATAGAAATTGCTCAAAAGAACGAAAGTCGTGAAGTTAGACAACTTTCTGCTGTTGAAGCTCGCAAGCAAGTACAAGCACATTGGGAAACTTTAAAAGATCAAATCCCTTCTGATTGTAATGTGTTGCGCTCTGAAGTATTGAAATCATGTTTTCTGGAATCCGATCCTCTTGTTCGTCATTCTCTAGCAAGAGTTGTCGCTGCTATTTCTGCTATTGATATCCCTGCTGATGGATGGTCTGAACTTGTACAGGCATTATTTAATATTAGCCCAAATTCTTTAACTGATTTCGAATCAAATCTTTATTTGCTCTATGCTGTAGCAGATGCCAACAATAGTGCTATGATGGGAAGTTCTGAGGCTATGCTCAAAATCGTTCAACAAGCTCTTTCTATCGAAGGTTCATCTGCTGTACATTTTAACGCTCTTTTGGTTCTTGGTAAAGCTGCAGAACTTATAGATATTTCTGAAGATAAGGCCTTGATGTCAAAATTTAAATCTATATTTCCCCGTACGTTGATTGTTTTTAAAGAAGTCCTAGATTCTGGGGATGATGAAAACGCTTCTGATGTCTATTCTTTTTTTACAGACCTCCTATATTATAGCTCAAGTCTGTTGGGAATTCACTTTAATGATCTCATACAGGCAATGGTTCAAGTTGCTGCTAAACCCGATCTGAGTCCCGCTCTTCGTACTCCTGCTTTGCGTTTCTTATCTCTATGTGTAGGTGCCAGAAAGAACAAGGTTCAAAAATTAAAATTAGCTCCATTGTTTATTAATTTGGCATTGGAAATTGCTTCCGAACCTTCAGAGTTTGACGATGATTATGATGCTCAAGAAGATGAGGAGGAGGATTTCGATAACGAAGACCCAAAATCTTCCAGCTTAGATTTTTTAAATGCTATATGTGGCTATTTACCTAGTGCTCAAGTTGCTTCAACTATCACTAAGCTTATTCCAGAGTACATTCAGTCAGCCGATGATAGTAGACGTTGGGCTATTATTAAAGCAATCAGCATTGCAGTTAGAGAGTTTCCGGACTATTTTGCAAATCACTCTGACTCTTTGTATTTTCTCTTACAGCATGGTTTCCAAGATTCCTCCACAAAGGTTAAAGTTGCTTCTTTGTACACTCTTGCTTATGTTGCTCCAAACTGTCCTGAAGTAGTCAAAGATCATCATGACACTTTAGTACCAATGATTTTTAATGTTCTTGGTAGTAAAAGCGTTGAATTTGGTCGTTCTGCTGTCAAATCTTTAGAATCTGTTTTGGATGTTATGGAGCAAGAAGATATCGAACAATATTTAGACGAAATAATGAAGTTTCTATTTCAGTTTGCTGAAGCATTTGAAGATGCTGATATGAAGAGTAAGATAATTGCTTCTATTGGATCTGCAGCTCATGCTTCTCAGCAAGGGTTTTTGCCTTATGCACATCAAACTATTGCTTTATTACTCAAAACATATATTTCTTCGCCTGTTGAGACTGAGGACGACGAGAAAGTGTTATGCAGCGCGTTAGAAACTTTGGGTGCTGTTGCTTCTGCTGTAGAAGCAGCATCTTATTTTGAATTTTTCGGACCCACTATGCAGGCTTCTTTGCAAGTTTTAAGCGCCGCACAAGATCCTCAGTCTAGAATTCCCGAAAATGTATTTTATTTATGGGCAAGTTTAGCAGGCTTATATAAGAAGGACTTTGCTAAATGGTTGCCAACTGTTATGGAAATTATATTTGATCGCCTAAAATCTCCTGAAAATACAGGTATATTAGAAAGCTTGAAGCTGGAGCTTGATGATGAATCGCTCAGCCCCGAAATTGCGAATCAGCTTGCTCTTGACTCTGCTATAACTACTGATAAAGCTGTAGTTGCTAAAGTTTTAGCTGCTGTTTTGCTTTCTTGCCAAGAAGTTTGTGCTCCATATCTTGAATCTGTGATTATGATTTCTATGACTTTGACAGAAAGCTTGTATGAATTTGTTAGAGACAGTGGTGTAACTGCACTTTTACAAGCTGTAATGATTGCATGTAAGCTTAAAGATTCCGAATTACGAAATCGCACACTTCAGGATGCCAACTCTCCTGTAATTGCTGAAATTAAGAAGTTTGTGGCACCTTATATAAGTTTATTATTACAGCTTCTGAATGGGGACGACGACTTGTCAGTTGTCGACACTTGCTGCAGCTCTCTAGTTCAATTTTTGAAAGAATGTGGGCCTATTCTTTTGGTTGACCACATAGACGATATTTCTTCTGCTTTGTTAATTATATTTGAAGGAAAGCATCCTTCTCAATTATTGTTTGATGGGTTAGATGGATTTGGAGATGATGATGATTATGAGGCTGACTATGATGATATTGAGGAGGAAGCTGGTGATGATGATATGTCAGAATGGCAACGAAGGCTGATTGAGTCTGCTATGGATCTAGTGGAGGCTTTATGCAAAGTGTTTGGAAGTTCGTACGGCAATTATTTTGAAAAGTTCTTTCCTAGAATTTTTGCTCTTGCTAAAAGCCCGGCATCTGCAGAAAGAGCATATGCAATTGGCGTACTTGCTGAGTGTTTTGGAGCTTTGAATGGATCCCCTGTTATAGATAATTTGATTAGTGATATGCTACAGCTTATGTTTGTAAGTCTTTCAGATGAAGCTGAGGATGTGCGAAGTCACTCCGCTTATGGCGTAGGCATATTGGTTTCGAATGCACCTAAGGCGTTTTTTGCTCAAATTACTCAGCAATATGGAGCTGTGATGGAAAAGCTTCAGCAGATACTAGTGAGTGGGTATAAAGCGCCTAGAACATTAGCCAACGTTTGTGGATGTGTTGCTAGAATGATTTTAAGCTCACCTAGCTCAATACCCAATCTTGATTCTACAATTGCTAGTTTATTTACTTGTATGCCTTTAAAAGATGGGTTTGAAGAATACTGCCCTATTCTAGATATGGCAATGGCGGTATATGGAGAGAACAAGGCATTGATCGTTCCACATGCAAATGAAATATATCACATTGCGCTAGATGCTATTGAGCATTCTGCAGAAGTGCGCGATTATGAAATGCTTGTGCCGGGCACAGAAAGATTTGGAAAGTTTAAGGAGTTTTCTGTTGCATTATCAAGAGACACTGGAGCTGCTATGCCTGATATGCTTGCTAGATACTTTATTTAGAAGATTTATAGTAGGCGAAATATGATATGATACATTTTACTAAATAATTGATAAAATGTGGTGTCAATTTTAAAAAAATATACCTAAACAATAAAGTTTTAAACGACTACTGCTTTCTACAAGGAGCAGGAAATACTTGAAGCAAGGTAAATATTTGAAGTATGTCTAATATTTTGTGATATCCAATAAGAGCTTGAAACTGGCGGCTTAAGCTACATTTCAACTATCCAGTAAGAATAAAGTAAATTATCTCATTAAATTCCAGCTATATAGAATTACTGGAGTTGTTATTTCTTATTCTTTATTTAGACACGGTTAACTTGTATCCAAGAATATGCACCACTTTCATGTTTCGGTTCAAGAAAACTGAAGTGAAGTGCAAGCTACCTTCTTAAAAATCCGGGTAAAGAATTTTTTCTTAGATTGAATAAATTTATTTCGTTAACGTTCCTCGATATACTACTATATTTTTCGTTTCCTTTTTTTATTTATTGCGTTTGAAGTGATTTTTTTTGCTTTCTTGTTGATTTTTATCATATAGAATGGTTAAGAAGCAGAAGACTCAGACAAGAAAAACCTTTAGGGTAAGTAGGCCGAATATTTAGTTTTTTAAAGTCTTGCTTTTAAGTTGGAGATTACTAACATGAGTATTGTTGAAAATTACTACAGTATCTTTCTTTTAAAGACAGAATTGATAAAATTACTGTGAATCCTAGTAAGAAACTAAAAAGATCACATACTGAAGATGCAGAATCATATTTTTTAACAGCATTTCAGAAATGGTCTGAGCTTGTTCTAGCTACAGATTTTCGAACTTTTGCAAGATCAGTATACCCTTACGTTCAATCATTACCATTGATCCTTTATCATAAAAATACAATTTTTGATTCAATCGAGTCTCATGTTAAAAATCAAGATGTTAATTCCCTAGAGGCGTTATTAGATTTATTGGTTCAATTCAGTCGTGATCTTGGTCCCGATTTTGAAGAATTTTATGTGAGATCATTATCAATTCTTGATCTCTCGCTTCACAACGAAAATGTTCATGTAGTAGATTTTGCTTTTGGATCTTTAGCATTTATATTCAAATACTTGTCTAAATTATTGGTTTCTGATTTAAGACCTACCTACGATATAGTTGCTCCACTTTTAGGCAAATCAAGACAGAAATCACATATTATAAAGTTTACATCTGAAGCATTTGCATATCTGTTGCGCCGATGTTCTAAAGATCACTTAGATATAATTATTGATTATATGCTTGCAGACTGCTTTAATTCGCTTACTGACGAATACGTTTCTGGTATTGTTTCAGTATTCACCGAGTCCATTAAAAATATTAAAAACACTATGCATTCTTGCGGTTTGAATATTTTAGATGTCATTTTAAAGTCACATAACAGAGTTACACTTATATCTTTAAAGACTATAATTCAGCTTATACATCATTGCACTGCAGATACTGCATCTCTTATGATTGATCTCGTTTTATCATATATCTCAACTGCAGATTCTATGGAAGCTAACCAGATTTTGTTTTGCTTAATAACAACGAGGAAAGGAACTCGTATTAAAAACTGGGGCGATGTTTCTTCCTGCTTGTTGGCTATATGTCCACCATCAGATGCTGATGAAGACTTAAAACAAGCACATCTTTTGGCAGTTTTTGGCTATTTGCAATCTGTAGATTTGCAGAATCTGATGAAATTTTATTCTCAAGTAATGTTGAATGTTTCTAGCTTTAATGATAAACTTCCTTTCTTGCAGCTCATCAGTATTCTTAAAACTTTAAGAAGGGACATATCCAGCAATCTTATTTCTAAGCCTTTTACGTCACTAATTCTCGAGGGTCACTCAGAAATACTGCTGCAGTCTCTTTTCTCGTTATTAAAGATTTCTTCTGATTCTCATGACGCGGCATCTTATTTTGGCGATAAGGCTGCGCTTAGTCTCATTAGTGCTTCCGATTCCTCTTCACTTCATGCTACTATATTAGTACTCTATAAGTTGAATATTAGCTCGCCTGAACTGTTTCTGAAAGTTGAAGCTGCGCTTAATTCTGCGGTTGATGATAAAAACACTGAGTTGTTTGGAACGAGTTTGCTTTATCTATCTTTAAATAAAAAATGGTGTCAAGCCAATATATCTGTTCTAGACCAAATTGACAATTTATGGAGTTTAAGCTTGAAGTCGAAGAAAGTATCGAATTCTGATTGTGTGATATTATGGGGCCTTTTGAAGTACTTGCAAAGTGTGAAACTTTCTGCTGAATTGGTTCCTTCTTCTTTGGTAAGTTCTATTTTTGAATTCTTGAAATTCCCTAGTCATGAAGTGCGATCTAATGCATTAGAGTGCTTAGCTATTTGCCTGAAGAGTAATTCTACTACAATAGAAGTGATTTCAGTATGTCAACTCATTGAGCAGATCCCCGTTACTGCTGAAAACGGCAGGTCTATATCGTTGCAGATCAGACGTTTGGAAAATGTAGGACTTAGACTCAAGAGTGATATCACAAGTGAAATTTTGTTTTCTTATTGTTTTGGTTTGCTCGCCGTTCAGTTTACTCCTATATGGCAGGATGTTTATTCTGTTCTGGCTAATCTATCTGTCAAATCTCCTATGTTGTTGTGGGACATGTGCATTTCTCTTTTGAACTTTTCAACTGAATTAGAGCCATCTATGGATTTGCATTTTAGCGCCGAGTGGCCCTTATCCGGGCATATTCCCGCTGACTGTACCAATGTTGAGTATGTCTTAACTAAGAGTGAGGAATTTTATGGCAAATTACATAGCTCTCCTGACGATTTACTTAAGAATATAATGCAGCATGCTGTAAACCTTGATCGCTTTAACGACTCTAGATCTGAACAAGTTCTAAACATTTTTTATGCAACTTCGATGATTGCGGAATCGCATCACAAAGAGTTGGTTATTTATCTTTTTTCCGCCTTTCAAAATAGATTGGATGACATAGAGCTGCCTAGTTTAGATTTTGTTTCTTTCTTTTCAGATTATCGCTCACAATTGAAGATATTGGATATTTTTGCTAAGTTTAAAAATTTACCCAGCGTTTACCTTGCTTCACAAGTCAGAGCTTTAGTGTTTAATTTGCTTGCTCATGGGGATGAAGAGATCCAAAAACGGGCCTTTAATATATTGCTCACTTACAAGCAACCTGCTTATAGATCATACGCTAACAATATTTTGCGTATAATTTCTTCGGAGACATTCCGCGACGAAACCATCTCCTTTTTACTTCCAGCTAAAGAAGAAAGTAAAATTCAAGATGATTATAAGAAAGACATCATGGACGTAATTTTACCTGTGCTTTACGGTAAAAGCTTAATACGTAAGTCTCATACAGACAATAGACATTTTGTTCTTTCTGCTCTTTCTAATATCGGTGATACTGCATTAAGGGATTTTTGCCTTCTGACAGTGAAGTTTTCAAAGTTTAAAACCTTTGTTAATTATGACACAGTGCCCTTTACCGCTGGTCAAGTATCAGGTCTTGATACTTCTGCTAAAGTCCGTCAAGCAAAGGGATATATGTCTATGTTAAATGATTTGATTGATCATTTTGGTTTTCATCTCTTGTCTTTTGCAGAGACTCTATTAGAGCCTTTACTATATTTTATTATTTCTGTGGACCACTCATCAGATATTGAGCTTAGCCAAGGCATAAAGCCTCTTCGGCGGATTGGTTTTCAATGCCTATATGGCTTTTATTCTAAAGTTTCTGGGTTTGATTGGCAAAAATGGCAACCTATGATATACAAACATGCTGTTTTGCCACGTATGCAAAATTTTTCTACTGAAAATCTCGAGACTCCCTCTACTTTGATGCAAATATTTGAACTATGGTCTACGGATGTAAAATTTAGTGAATTTTTGGCATTTGGGAACTACTTTATTGTTGATAGCATTTTGCAGTGTTTTGAAAACTCACATGCCAAACCACCTATCGTGGAATATGCTGTTGATTTTGTTTCCAATATGTGGAAGCATCACGGTTTACCCACCACTTCAGATGGTGAAAAGATTATTGACGTAATAGCACGCCGCTATTTGTTACAGTTATCAAAGATTATTCCATCTTGTGAGTCAAGTTCACTTTTACAAAAGGAAATGGAAACCATTATTGATTTATGCTTCAACAGCAGTGCTATGGATATTGATATTGTGCGCCAATTAATTGAGGTGCTTTTTGCTTCTTTACAGCGTCCACAGCGCTTAATACAACCTGGTACTCGACTTGCTATATTGAACGCTATTTTAACTATCTTAGAAGATAATTCTGTTGGTGATATATCAAAATTTGTTCTCTCTCTTTCTGAACAATTTAAATGGTCTAATGATCGCTCACTCAGAACAGCACTATGTAGTGTTTTGGTTTCAGTATCTAAAGGTAATGCCATTTTTGAAGAATCTTCATCACTGGTAAGGGACTTAAATGCATATTCTAAAGTTCACCTAGATGAACCTGACTTTTCGTTACGTTTGCAAGCTTTTGGGAATATAAACGAGAAATTATACGATAGTCTATCTCCAGTTTCATGGAAATTTATTGTTGCGAATGCCTTATATTTTGTTAAAGATCCAGAAGAGTTGGCTTTGAGAACTGCTGCTAGCTTGACATTAAAGCGATTTTTACAATACTACAATGGCCTTGACCTTGACTATGAGCTTGACGGGGTATCTGTTAAAAGCATATACTTAGAAACTGTTTTACCTGCTATGAAGAAAGGACTTAGAGAAAAGGATGAAATTCTCAGGGCTGAATGGATTACTTTACTATCCAATGTTGTTGAGATTTTAGATGAACGTAGTATGGTATCCGATTTAAAAATTTTACTTTTTGATGGTGATATAGAGGCCAACTTTTTTAACAACATTATGCATTTGCAGCAACATCGTCGTCAAAGAGCTATCAGAAGACTGGGAACCATGGCACTCAAGGGGGCATTTACTTCTCCAACTATAGCACACTATTTACTGCCTATAGTTGAGCATTTTATTCCTAGCTCAGATCAAGAAGGAACTGGTATTGGTGAAGCATCTATTCTTGTAGTCGGCCAACTTTGTTCAGAACTAACCTGGACTCAATACCGAGCATTATTGAAAAGGTATATTAAGTCTCTTAATACTGATCAACAGAGACTTAGAGTTTTTGCTAGACTTTTACAAGCTGCTTCAATGGCTTTAGTTAGTAGTCCAACTTTGTTGGAAGATGATGATGGTCAAGTTTCTGAAGAAATATACGTTTCTGCCTTACAACGCAGCTTACCTGAAAAAGCTGAAGTTCAAAAGGTCATTATTTCAGATTTTACACCTGTCATGCTTTCTAAACTTCAGCATAAGTCTGATGATGACAAGTCTATCTCATACAAAATTCTACTTGCCATACCTTTAGTTAGATTTTACTCTTATCTTTCATACGATGATTCAGTTGTACGTCTTCCTGGTGTACTGACTGGCATCTGTCAAATGCTTAGAAGTCGCGCTGAAGATATTCGCAGGAGTGTCAGAACTACTTTAGATCGTATCATGCACATTTTGACGAAAGAATATTACCCTTTTGTGTTTAGGGAGCTGAAAGATGCTTTGACTAGAGGATACCAAGTTCATATTCTTGGATATACTGTGCACTATTTGTTGGTCGGCCTAGAAGATAAGTTGGTAAGTGGAGACTTGGATCCTAGTGCTGAAATATTAATGGACATAATAATGGAAGAAGTGTTGGGTGCAATTGGTGCTGAGAAAGATGCTGAAGATTATGTTAGTCGTATGAAAGAAGTGAATCAGCAGAAGTCTTACGACTCTATTAAGGTTTTGGCTGCATATGTTTCCATTACAGACTTTTCGGCAATAATTTTTCCGTTAAGAAATTTTTTGCTTTTTGAAAAACTTGATGTTAAAAGTGAAAGAAAAGTTACAGAGCTTCTGAGACGAATCAGTCTTGGAATTGCAGAAAATGAGGGTGCAAATGGTAAACCTATGGTTGTACTTTGTCATGAACTTTTACAGGAGTCTTGCAAGGAAGTTGTAAAGAAGATTTCTGATGCAGATATTCAAAAAAGTGGCAAATCTAATGAACACGAAAAACATTTTTTGGTTCAAAAAATGTCACGAGATGCTAACAAGAATAAGATGTATCCTGAAAATCTTGGGCTTCTTGCTCGTCTTTCGTTTGATATTCTTAGCTCAGTATTGACGCGAATTAAAGACCATATGAATGAGAATGTACTTGCTAGTTTTGTGCCTATATTAGTACAAAGCTTTGATAGTTCGCGTGAATCTGTGCAAGTATCTGCTATGCGTCTTCTTATATCTGTGATTGAAGCTTCAGATAGTGGATTTTCCGAGTATTCCAACCAGATTTCTTACAGTTGCTACAATATTATCAAAAATGCTGGTGACACTTCCGATGAGCTTTTTCAATCTTCTTTGAAGCTGATTTCTACTTTGATGAAAACTCATGAAACATATGGTCTTTCTGCCGATGACATTGGATATATATTAAACATGGTTAAAGCAGATATTTTAGAGCCAAGTCGTCAAGGTATATTTTTTACATTTCTTAGAGCGGTTGTGAATAGACATATTGAAACTGCTGAAGTGTACGATATTTTAGAAGTCGTCAGAGATATGATGGTAACCAGTCATAGTAAGTCTACAAGAGAAAGCTCGAGGACTTTATATTTTAGGTTTTTCTTGGAATATCCCCATGGTGAAAAATGGCTGGAGAAGCAGTATTCGTTTTTAATTAAGAATTTGGAGTACTCTTATGAAGCTGGGAGACTATGTGTACTTGAGGTGATTAACTCTTTGCTCCTTAAGGTCCACGATAATATTTTTAATGACTATCTTGGATCATTTTTTGGTGCATTAGTTCTTGTGATTGTGAACGATGATAGTTTGGCTTGTAGGCAATATGGAAGTATATGTTTGTCAAGACTTATGGGAAGAATCGCGGATGAACAACTTTCCGGAGTCGTTAACACTGCCCTTGGATGGTTTGAGTCTGATTCAAGTTCAAATTTATTACGTGCTGCTTTTGATATAATCAATGTGTATGTGACTTCAGGACTTTCTATAGATTCAAAATTCTGGGAAACATGTTCCACGGCTATGAATCCTACATATACTGGGCTACTAGAGACTGATGACAATATTGGATGGGAAACTCGATTTAGTGCATTTAACTTACTTGATACTATGCTAAAAGATCAAAGATCGAAAGTTGTTATACCTTCACTGGTCAATTACTTATGGGAAATTTTGATTGCGAACTTATGCTATTCAAGCTTTAAGGTGCAGCTGATGACGTCAAAAGCTTTAGGGAATATGCTAGAACTAGCTGCTCCAGAATCAGAGAACAAAATTGAGGTTTCCGAAGAGACCATCCGTCAAGTCATCTCTGCTCTTTTCAAGCAACTACTATCGACTGATATTACAGCTGAATTAGGAGAAGAAGCTACCAGAAATTTAATTTTTTTGGTTAGTATTTGTATTTCAATTGAATCTTTTGACTTTACTGATTTTATGGATTTCGCTAGACGCTGTACCATAAGTGATGGAAAGCGCAGAGGCTTGCCCTTAAGCGAGGCTCGAAAAGCTGCCTGCCGTATACTAGCTGGTTATTTGGAATTAACTAATACTGAGACAGTTAGCCATTATGCTCTTTCAATTGTAAGAGCTGTTCACCCATTGACTGACGACGATAATGAAAATGGGGATCAAGAGCTAAAGAATCTAGGCGATGATGTCCTGAGAATGCTAAGACGTAAAATTGGCGACACTTTATACTCCAAAGCGCTGGGAGATATGCGAGAAGAAGTAAAGACTAGACGTGTAGAGCGCAGACACAAAAGGTCAATTCTTGCTGTGACTAATCCATCTAAAGCAGCCACAAAACGATTAAAGAAGAATGTGCGCCAGAAGGAAGTTAGAAAGGCCAAGGGTCATGAACATAAAATGAGACGCCTTGGAATGATTTGACCTTAAGTTATTATAAAATCTACTACTACAAAGCATAAACTATAATATAATTGATTTTTCTATTACACGAGGATGATTATCTTAACTGGATTAATAACGTATGGTTTCTATTTGAGAAATCAACCTACCCGTTGTAACAAAGCCGATATCAAGTGCTTCACAAGTGTGATAACTACAAAAGCCCTATATTTAATTATATTTCAATTTGTTTGTAACGGTTATGCCATAATACGCTCTGCATTATTAGGGTTAATACTTCGGTATTCAAGAAATTTTAAAAAAATATGGGGTTTAATAGCCGAAGTCCCGCTTGAGCTATAGCTTACCCGAGATCTCGAACGAATTCTGCCAACGACATACCCTTTTAATAAAAACAACGATTTTCTAATTATTTAAATATAACCTTATTGATTCGCACTGACTACTAAGACATATTTCTATTTGGTTTTATCTTTTAGTTAGAGTTCTTCTTGTTGAAAAAGAGATTGAGCTCTATTATGTGGCAGCCCTGAACCTTTAAAGAGTACAAGTTTATCCTATACGATAGTAATTTTGTTGTTTTTGGAAGGCCCTTACAATCTTTTTTCTACTAGTTTTTCTGTATAGCTTTTGCTTTGAAGGCTCTGAATAATGAGCGATAGCGTTTCTGATTCAAATGATCATTCTGAAAGTGAAAAGTCGGACAAATCTGGGCGTATTAGGCAACGTGCTGCCAAAGCATGTATAACTTGTCGAGCTCGTAAAATAAAATGTGATGCGCTAGAAAAATACCCTTGCTCAAAATGTAAATCATTAGGTGCTAACTGCGAGTTAGTCGAAAGTCGTCGAGGCCGACGTAAGGGAGTTTCGATTAAGAAGAATCGCAAACCATCTACTACTGGGACTGATAGTATGGAAACATTGGCCGCTGTTGCTGCCACTCTTTCTCAAAATACCTCTACTTTGTCTTCACAGGAAACGTCTTTCACTCCTACTGCGCCTCCTTCTTTATATACTGCTAATGGTAGTAGATCTATTACCATCAGTGAGACTCAACCAAGCCCGGCTCCTTCCATGGGTCATGATCGAATCACTAACAGCACCGGCTCTCTTTCCGGATCCGTTTCTTATATGAATCAGACATCACAGATTCCTTCTTACTCTTTAGTTTCCTCGGATTCTACTAGTTTGAGATCATCTATTAGCTCTGCCTTGAATTCTAGCTCGTCTAACTCAAACTTGCCACAGTCTGTAGGGAATACTTCCTCTTCCTCCGCTTTTCCGTTGAGCACTACACCATCTTCAGCTATTCAAGCTGTTTCAAAGTTATCTTCCAACGCCAATAATCGCGATGCTTCGATTCCTGGAGGTGCATCTATTACTTTATCGAGCATTCTCAGTAGTATCGAGGAGAAGGAACAGAGAGAATACCGTGATGTTGCTTTACCTGGATCATCGCGCCAAGGAGAGCCATCCAGAACTGACTACTTAGCAACTTTACTCAAAATTATTAATAGTTTGTCTAATGAAAGTCTAAGGGATGCTGAAATTGACAATGATTTGTATTATTCAGAATTTTCGGTATATCATTTCTTTAGAAAAAGTTTAGAAGAAAAGGCTCATAGTGGCGATGAGCCTGGTTCCGTGGGCCCTGCGTTGACTCCAAATTTGGAATTCAGACGACCTGATGCAAGTGCCGATAATCGTCGACAGGGGTTTCTTGACACTAGTGGTTCTATGGGTCATGCCATTGATACACTTAGCTCTTCTCTTCCTGCTGCAAGCCCTATTTCTAATTATTCTATTTCGAAAGATATTGACGAGCTTACAATGCAGTACCTGAAGCAAAAGAATGTATTTGCAGTTCCTCCTACTCGGATATGTTTAAAACTACTTAAATTGTATTTTCGCTTTGTTGATCCGTGTGTCCCAGTTATTCACTTGGGCCAGTTTACGCGTGATTTGTGGGCGGGCACTGTATCTCCACTACTTTTGCATTCTATGTTGTATATATCTTCTTTCTTTGCTTCCAATGACATTCTGGAAGTGCTGAATTTTAAGACGCGTATTCAGGCTGCAGAGGCCTTTTTTTCCAATGCTAAACTACTTGAAGCTTTGGATCTTGAAAAATCAAAAGTTTGTCGTATTCAGGCTTATACAATTATGGCATTTAATCCTGGTAAAACTGGAGATGATAAAAACTCTAGGTATTGGATTGGTAGAGCTTTGCGATTAGCTCAGCATTTAGGCATGAATCGCCGAAGCCAGCATCAGAAATTGGATGCTGATAACAGAAAATTATGGCTAAGAATATGGTCTGTACTTTATGCGCGAGACAGGTACATATCTATTTCTACGGGATCTAATATGGCTGTGAATGACAACAATGTTGATCTCACAGACATTTTGAGCGAAGGACATTTTATGGATACTAATCCGGAGCCTATACCTTTAGGAATCCCTACACATCGATCTGAGTTAAGTATTTTGTTTAGCATTAATTATTTGAAAATGGGCACTATTTGTGGTGCCATTGCATTATGTAACTATGCTGCTCGTGCGCATGGTTCTGAAACCGACCGGCGAAAGTGTGCACAGTTACTTGAAGAGTTCAACAGGGATTTGCCTGATGTTTTACGGGCGAAGGAAAATTCCAGATCAGGAATGGATTTAGATTCCAGTATATTTCAAGGAAGTATTCAGCTTGGTTATCTTTTGGGCGTGATTTTATTGCATCGCCCTGGCTATGAGAATAATGAACCACAAAGTCGAGTTATTGTGGTTGAAGCCGCTTATAATTTAATTTATTATGTGGAAGTTTTAACGAAAGCTAACATATCGGTACACGTTGCAATAGTATTTTTGTCTTCGTTATTTTTAGCTGTTGTTGTTGCTTTGAATGAAACTTTTAATAACCCAGAAGATCCTCGAGCGCGCAAAAAGCTTATCAGCGGTTTAGATTTACTTCGAGATATGGCTCCATCGTGGCATCAAGCTGGCTTGTTGTATACTATGACTAGATTTGCCATTAAGAAGTTGCAATTGGTTCCTGGGTCCACTTTTAAAGAAATGGCTATTGTTAAGGATCAAGACGATGTAAGAGAGCAGAATGCTTCTGAATATGCTAGGTCGGACAGAAGCGGTCCCGGATCAGTGACTGGAGCACTCCCCAGTGGTAGCAACTCTGTTTCTGTAGACGTTCCGGCAAATGAAGGCAGTTTAGGTCTCATTGACGATACTACTTCTATTAACACGGCTGCTGAGTCTACTACAGATGCAGTTAATTTTGATGGAATAGCGTCGCAGTCGGTATTTAATGATGGGATATTTGGTGGTTCCGGATTGGGGGCTGGTACTATTGACGATTATTCTGTTTTAGAACGTCTTGAAGAGGGCATGGATTTGGATAAGCTACTTGGGTTGGATGAATCTATGGATAACTTGCTGCACAATGATGGGCAATTCGCAGGATATGATATGTTAGGAAATACTCAAGCGTGGGGGTATCTTCATAAATCTACTCTGAGAACACTATTTGATACAGATAGTTAATATTAACTTATGTTAAGTCTTATGTTAAAGATTGTTTTATATTATACCCCACATTTATGACATTTAATTAACTATTAACTATGACAAACACTGTAAGACACAGATGGAGCATATGATACTTTTCAAGGTTAGAGATTTCGATAGAATAGAGAGCCCCGAGAGTAATGATGCATAGTTCTGCCAAACAAGCTATCTTTTGCCATCATGCCTGCAATTAACTACATTTGGAGTCTTTCGCTACTGAGCTTCTCTTCTACATCTTAGATGTAACCATCTTAATGCGATTTCTACTGCATCATTACCACTTTTATTAATTTATATTTTGTACCCTCTGAAAGGCTTTATATAAACAATATAAAATACATTATACGCAGTAATAAAAGCTCAACTTTGAGCAGTCTTCGTTCTGTTTGCTCTACGCACTTTCTCACTTTGTCTTATGGCTTTTGCTGTTGTTCTTCTTCCATCGCCGAAATAACATATTTCCGGGTAACCGCGTTGGAAGCTTACCTTTAGCCGTACTTCCAACGATCTCCTTCTTCAACAGACAGACAGACAACCTTTCTCTGGCAGAATCTGGCTTATTACGTGGAAAATACTAATCAGTTAATCTCTCCCTTTTTGAGTCAAACTATATAATGGTTCATATTGGTCCTAAAAAACCCCCCTCTCGAAAGGTAAAGTATAATACCAGTTCGTTTGCATATTCAGCAGGGATGAGAGTGTACTAACTATCAAAATGCTGTAGGGATCAATGGCTGATGTGCCTAGAGATCTTCTTCAACAAATATTGCACTTTGAAGAACTTTTTACGGTGGATATAGACAAATTGAATGAAATTGTTGCCCATTTTGTAAAAGAATTGGAGAAAGGCTTGTCCAAAGAAGGTGGATCTATTCCTATGATCCCAACATTTGTAATGGACTGGCCAACTGGTACGGAAAGTGGGAGCTTTTTGGCCTTAGATATGGGAGGTACGAATTTGCGTGTGTGTGAGATTATCTTGGATGGCGATAGATCCTTTGATACTATTCAATCGAAATATCACATGCCCCCTGAATTAAAGTCTGGTCGTAAAGAAGACTTGTGGGATTATATTGCTGAATGTCTAGAGACGTTTATTACTTCATACCATGGATCAATTGAAGATGTGGATAAATTACATCTGGGGTTTACTTTTTCTTACCCATGTACTCAATATGCTATCAATCATGGTATTCTTCAACGCTGGACTAAAGGATTTGATATTGATGGTGTTGAAGGCGAAGACGTAGTCCCTATGTTTATGGCAGCCTTGAAGAAGCGCAACCTTCCTATTCATGTCACTGCCCTTATAAACGATACCACGGGAACACTAGTTGCCTCTAATTACACAGATCCTTCTTTCAAGATGGGCGTAATTTTTGGAACTGGCTGCAATGCAGCGTATTACGAAACTCTAGGCAATATCCCTAAGCTCGAAGGAAAGTTGAGTTTGCCCCCTGATACTCCAATGGCTATTAATGCAGAGTGGGGTGCTTTTGATAATGAACATCTTGTTCTTCCCAGAACTAAATACGATATTGAAATTGATGAAGCATCTCCTCGGCCTGGTCAGCAGGCTTTTGAGAAGATGATTGCTGGCTTTTACTTAGGTGAAGTCTTCCGTCTGGCTATTATGGATATTTTTGATCAAGGATTAATTTTTGAGAACAAAGATGTATCAAGTCTGAAAGAGCCTTATGTTTTGGACGCGTCTTTCTTATCCATGATTGAAGAAGATCCATTTGAGAACCTTACAGAGGTAGAAGAGTTGTTTCAAAGTAAGCTTGGCCTACCTACTACTGAATCAGAACGTAAACTTTTCAGACGTTTAGCTGAACTTATTGGCACTAGGGCTGCGCGTCTTTCAGCTTGTGGTGTTGCAGCGGTTGCTAAAAAGACAGGTATGACTGAATTCAACGTAGGCGCAGATGGATCTGTATATAACAAGTATCCTTATTTCAAAGAACGAGGTGCTGAGGCACTAGCTCAAATATTTGGATGGAAATCTAAAAATCAGCGAAACCACCCTATAAAGATTCTTCCTGCAGAGGATGGTTCTGGTGTTGGGGCAGCATTGATTGCAGCATTGACACTGAATCGTATTGATTCTAATCTTACTGTTGGTCTTGATTCATTCCCTAAAGGATAAAATATCGATCTATTATAAACGGTTAGTTAACTTACATACGATTTGAATTATATATATTTGCTTTAGAATATTTTTATATTTTTTATTATTAAATGCTTTACTATAAAGAAGAATAGTGATTCAATCTCCATAGTCTAATCATGCCTACATCGTTTCCAGTGGCTAAGACCTCCGCAGAATATGATAAGCCAATTGATGAGACACGACCAAGAGGTGTTGCGGAAGTTGGCCAGTTTGTGAAAACAGTGCCAGTACCAAGGTGGCCTACTCTCAGTGAATCTTTCTTCGACTTGGAAGAAAATACTATGAATTGTTCATCAAAGGAAATTTCAATTGATGAGATAGGAGTAATCAGCTGGTCAAAGACTGCTGAAGGTACAGGTGGTGTTGATAAGAAGGACTTCGGTGTATAAATATTAACAATACCACTTTGAGTACCGACAGCTAAAACCTTGCCACGTTTAGCTATACACGTTATGCCAAAATCAGACCACTTTCTAACAAATTCCCTTTTGCGTAAATTGTATTCATAAATATCTCCAGATCTTCCAGCTATAACAATAGATTGATCGGTATCCCATGCAACATCAGAAATAGGGCCTTCAATTTTAATCCCAGTTATCCAGACACCTAGAGGACTAGTAATGTTGACCCAACCTTGAGAGCCAATCAATGCTATTTGACCTTTTGGCGATATAACAAACCTTTCCATTGATTTTTGCGATTGCTCGTGTCCGTACATACGAGATATCTTTTGGACTTCACCAGACTCTAAGTTCCATATATACATAAACCTTCTACGGCCAGCAGCATATATAAACTTTCCAGTTGGATCGAAAACCGCAGTTCTTATAGGAGTAGGTAGTTTAAGACCCTTTGAGTATACGCTGTTCTTTGAACCAATATGATATAAGCGGATTGTTTGATCTAACCCTGCAGAAAGCATAAGTGGAAGTCTTGGGTGAAAGTTAAGAGTTAGGACTGCAGCATTGTTCATCGAAGGGGCATCTTTTAGTCTAAAGATATCCAGCGATCTTGGCTTTAAAAATTTGTCAACGGCAACAAATTGTGAAGTAGATGAAAGCATCTTTGTAAGCTCTTCTGTTGATAATATAGAAGCCTCGGAATCATCAAGTTTCATACTAAGATCAGCTAGATTTTCGTCATTATTTTCATTATCATCTTGTTCATCCTTCGCCCATTTGGGTTGCGGATGAAGGCTTTCAAATTGTAATCTTAGTCGTTCTATATATTGTTTGCCACTGATCTTACTATCGCCATTACTTAGCTTCTTTAATCTGTCAGTATTTAGAACTACAGAAACTGCTTCATCATCACTATCACTCCAAGCATGCTCAGAGTCATTGTCTGATTCACTATTAGCACTATCGCCAGAGTCTTGATCATCTTTTCGATCAACTTCAGCTCCATCATCAAGGTAAAAGTCAGGTGCTTCATCATCTAAATCAGCCCCTTCAAAGTCTACAACAAAATCAGCAATTTCTTCTGTTTCACTGTCATCTTCCGATTGATTTTCATCATCATCGCCAAAATCAAAATCATCTCCAAATACTAATTTTTCAAGTTCCCTTTCATTCAATTCTTGATCTTCTTTTTCCATGTCTTCACGTTTTCGTAATTCAGCTTTCTCACGTTGAGCTTGACGTTGTTCGGACGTGTGCTTCTTAACCATTGTGTAAAATTTAAAATTCTATATAACGAATGGATAAATAAAAGTCCGTTGTCTCTCTTTATTCTGCGTTAATGATTTCGAAAGTAGCAATTTTACAGAAAACATAGATAAATTTTTTAAAGTTTCTCAAAAATTAAAATTTAGAGTTTTCTATCTTTTTCTCAAAAACCTTAAAGCTAATTTATTCTTTTATTTTCAATTTTCTTGGTGATTCATGCAATCTTACCTTGTTTCAGCATTTTTCAACTGTATTTATTACGTAATGAAAGTATTGGTTATTGGAAATCCTAACAATTGCTTAGAAAGAGCTATTGGCATTGCTAATAAAATAAATCAAAGTGAGTCTGGACCTTTTGATTGCTGTATTTTTCTTGGATCGCCAAGTATCCCTGAAGAACTTGTACCAGAAGGTTTGAAGATCTATGTATCTGGAACTGAAAAATATGAAAATGATAGTATTTCTATAAGTACTGATTTGGATATGGTCAGTGATATACTGGTAATAAAGAACTGGATCAAAGGTATTAGAAATAATTCTGCCATGCCCATACCTAGATCATCTTCACTAATTGAAGAAGAACTTGATTTAAATATCATTAATGCATCATACATTTTTGTAGAAGGACCGTTTTGGGAAAGAGAATCTTATTTTAATAGCAAAGGATCTACTAGATTTATAAGTATTGATTCAGTTGAGTCGGGATCTAGGTGTCATTATGCATTCAAGATTCAATCTAATAGTGTTGATTTGGAATCTGGTACATCTCAGAGTGTAGCTCCATATATTAATTTTAATGACTCAGAAACTAGAATAGATAATGAAAATCAAGAGCAAGGATCTATAGAAGAAAGTGAACCTGCCAGGAAGAAACAAGCTATTATACCTCCTAGAAGTTGCATATTCTGTTTATCCAATCCACAACTTGAAAAACATTTATTACTATTTATTGGATATAGAGTATACATTGTGCTAAGCAGAGGCGCTTTCACATTGCCACAGCCACAATTTGGTTTACCAAGTTCAGGTCATTTAATGATAATTCCTATAGCGCATGCTTCAAATTATTCCGATGCTGAATCTGTTTGTGAAGGTACCATATCTGATATGAAAAAAGCATCGAACCAAATAGCTACTTTGTATCTATCACTTTCATTTCATTCAGTTTTCGTTGAGACTATTCTTCCTTCATTACCTCATGTTCAGCTTCAAGTGTTCCCTGTTCACACTTCTGTATGTTCCGCTCGAGACATTATTAAGGCATATAGTAACGCGGCTTTAAATGCTCATTATCAACCAGTTGTGTCTTTAAGTGAAATGAGCGGTAGTCCGTATTACTATCATGTGTACGTAAACGATGCAACAACGAACCAAACCACACATCTATATGTAGGTTTGTCGCCTAAGAGATTTTTCGATTATGCAATGACCCGCAAAGCATTATCTTCTTTGCTTAACCTCCAAGATAGAATCAATTGGCGTACGTGTTCTGATAAATCCAGTGAAGAAAAAGACGTGAAAGCATTCTTAGATGCATTCTCTTCAAAAATCAAAATTTGAACTTTTTCATTTTTCAAAAATATCAACTCCAACTATTCGTCCTAAATCAGGCAAGATATCTTTTGAAGCTCTTTGAAGATGTTTATCCAGTGATACCATTATTTTACGCATTAGAGGTCCTGTTACTCTTTGATCGTCTGCGTCAATTCTTATCTGCAGTCTAAACTTAAATCCATTATCAGTTTCGGTACAAATCGTGCTAAATCGTAGCTTGGAGTCTTTATCAATCTTTCCTGCAGGAAAAATAGAACAAACTAGATGTAATACGCGGCCAATATACATACTCCACCAAACAAGCATTTGATCAGTTACACACTGACGCATACTTTTCTTAAAGTTTATATCTGAAACCTCTCCTTCCCATCTTTCACAAAGAGATAATCCTATCAAAGCTCGAACTTCATGTGATAGTCCATGGGCAGCAGCAATCGGACCAGTTGCCGCTACGTTTAGAGCTGCAGTAGCCCTTGCTTCTTTTACAAAAGCTGAATGGTAGAAAGATAAATTCGCAAGAGCAGGAATAATGCGTTCAAAAATAATGCTTGGTGTCACACTAATAGGCAAAGAATCAAGCAAAAATCCCACGTAATGGCTTACGTCAATTGGCGCAGATGCTCTAGTTGCTACCAACAATGGATCCTGCATTTGTATTTCAGCCGGTAATTTTTGAAATATTATACCTTCACGCACACCACATTGAGAGAACAAAATTTTAGAAAATGTTGGAAATGCTTGTCCTATACAATCAGCAAGAAATAGTACAGCTGGAACTTGTGCAGCTCGTCGTTCTGAAATTCTAAATTTCTGATCTAATTGAAGTTTCAAGAGCTTGGGACTGCTAAGTAGAGGTTGAGCTTTTGATACTAAGTGATTAAATACTGAATTGGAGCATGCAAATCCATTTATTACGGGAATCGGATACTCCTGCTCTTTCAGTTGATCAGATAGTAACATCAGTGAACCAAGTGCGCGAAAGGCGCCGCCAGATACGTATATTTTTATTCCTTGGTCACTTTCAGAACAAATAGAGTTTGGAGTGTCAAGCTTTTCAAACGCATTTTTGATATGATTAATAATTTCAGTTCTAGAAGCATCGATATCGTCTTCAAGAAATGTATTCAGTTGATTTACTCCATACGGTAGATACATTGGATCTCGACTAAGCAATAATGCGCCATTCTTATTAACAGCCCAAGACATTTGCATGGTAGCATCGCCTATATCAAGAAACAAACCGGACATATCATGGAAAGATGAAACTACGCCTAGTAAGGTGATCTGGCTTTCTTCATCCTTCGATAGCACCCGAGGTTCAATCGATAAAGTATTTCGTATTCTTTCACAGAACTGATCTCTGTTTTTGGCATTTCTGACAGCATCAGTTATTACAATTGATATTGAATCTTTGTCAACTTCAAAGTCATTGCAGATGACTCTGCATCTTTGTAGTGCTCGACAGATCTCATTGATAACGTGCTCTGGAATTTCTATGTCATTATAAGAATCTTCCAAATAGCTTCTTGCCGAATCTTCATCTACAGGTTTTTTATGCGTCTTTTCGAACAAAGCGATAGCGAGTCTATCTTGGAACAGTGTTGGCATGGCCCTTGCAACATCTAACTGCCTGGAAGTTATCGAAAATCGAAGTCCATTCAATCCTATGTCCATTATGCCCATAAGGTTTGAAGCATCTCCTCCGGGAAAGTAAATTCCATTCAATAAAGGCATTGCGCGTTAGTTTATTATTACAATTACAAAATTGACTAGATGTAAAGAAATGCAGTGCTTCATAGAGTGACCAAGTAGGAACATAGAGATCGAATATGCCGGTTTAGAACGGTTAAATTAATAGGATATGGGATACATCAGTTACCAAAACCAAATGCGGCTTATAAAGTTCAAGACGATCAAAATTTGTAGAGTGAAGATCACAAGTTATTCTAACGTTTATGTTCGTATAAAGAGAGAGGTTAAGTTATGTGATTTTAGAGTAACGGTTATATATTTAACAGTAAGTTAGAGAAATTAAGAGTAAATAATGAATGTGACAATTTTTGTTTAGATTTCACACATATTCTGCCAAGTTAGCTATGGAAAGCTCCTTCGAGCATCGTGAACTCAGCTATGTATAATTTCATCTTCTGGCCCAATGCACAGTTCCAGGAAGTGGAGGTAAAGCAATCATACTGGAGTAATCAGGATCAGGAACTGTTAACTGACCTTCAGGAAGAGTGAACTTAAAGTTAGCAATAAAGTGAGCAAGAACAGTTGAGATTTGTACATAAGCAAATTGTTCTCCAATACAACGGTGACGCCCAGCTCCAAAAGGCAAGTAAGGTGAGCTGGCTCCCTTAGTGACTAGACCATATCCGTAATCAACCTTTTCTTCATTTGAGTCATCGGAAGGAGCATTTGTATTTATTTCCCACCTATGAGGATCATATTTTTCAGCGTTGGGAAAATAAGTTTCATCAATCATAGGTACACCAGGAGCAGCAAGAAGATAATGGCCAGGAGGAATGACATATTTTCCATCGGAACTGGTTAAGGGTTGCATTACTTTTCTCATAATCGAGTGTAACGGGGGATGTTTCCTGAGTGTTTCTCTCACGCAGTTAGAATGCAAAGGCATATTAGCAAGATGTTCATATGTTAGAGGAGTGGTCTTTGGATCACCACCAAGAGCTTGGCATAACTCTTCATAAAGTTCTTCTTGTAATTTGGGATCAGCGGCAAGATGTAAAAACATCCAAACAAGAGTAGAAGAAGATGTGTGTTGACCACCCATAAGGATTCCAATGTTAAGGTTAGCAATTTCACGATCAGTCATTGATACACCGTCTTTATAAGTTCCATTTTTCATTAAAGCATCAATTAAATCACGATCCTGGATATCGTTTCTATTTCGACGAGACTCGATAACTCCCAAATAAGTATCAGAAATCTTTTGTTGGGCAAGATCTCTCTTTCTGTATGAAGGTAAAGGTAAATGTGGGAAGATAAAATTCAAAGGAGTGAAGCCATGATCAAGATCTGAATATAGCTGAGCAAAAGATTCATCGAACTGGTCTCTTATTTCTTTACCTTGAAGACAGTGAGTAGCAGTGAAGATAATAAGTTCTGGCATAGCTTTCATCAAAGGAGTAATACCACCTGATTTCTTAGGGTCTCTGTCTAGTACATAAGGAGATCGAAGAATATAATCTTCAAATTCCTTTCCAATGATAGGTACATATGCTTGAAATGCTTCACGGGTAAGAGCGTACTTAGCAAACTTCTTCTGTTCCATCAACTTTTGATTAGGACAGTCAAATATCACACCTTCGCCAAACACTGGTGTAGTGAGATGTTTGTAGGCTTCTTTCGCGGAGACATCAGCTAATTTAGCATTAAAGATAAAATCGTTACCACTAGGACCAAGACATACAACCATTTTCTTTCCTAACATTATAAATGTAAAAACATCCCCATACTCCTTTCTGCAATCATTAAAGAACTTATAAGGATCCATACCATAACTGACAGTAGAACCAATAAGTGGGAACCAGTGAAAAACTACAGGTGGTTCATTCTTGTTTTTAAATAGCAGCTGTTTTGTTACATTTACAAATACTGCGATAAAGAGCGCAAGAGAGAACACCACAGGAATGCGAACTGATAATGGTAATGAGATTATCGCAGCAAAAGGTACCTGCACAGCAGGACTAGATGCTATAGTTTGAATAAGTCCCATTATTGTACTAATTCAACCAAAAAATAAAAGAAAGAATATATCTTTGGTAGTTTCTTGTATCGGGAGTGCAGTTGTCCGATGCAAAAACAAAGAAAAGAGGAGCACGACTTTTAAGGTCTAACTTATCCTACACAAATAACAAATATAAAGTGCGATTATTACAAATCTGACTTTTAAAAAAACAAAAAAGCAGGACCCTTTAATAAAGCAATAAAAGTAAAATAACCCGAATGGTTCTTCTTATTGTTTTTATTCTCACTATATATAACGTTATATAAGAAATATATAAGAAATAAGAGAAAGGAAACTCAGGGATTGAATTTTATAGCTAGCTAACGCTTAGTTATAACACCACCTTTTTTTTTTGCTAGTAAGTTTAGGATATATAAAATAAGTTAGGATAAGAAAGGTAGGATATTTTAGCTAATTATAAAGCTACTTTTGATACCCTAACCTTATATACTAATATTCATAAGGTTATGTGATATTTCGATTCTTATTTAAAGATGAAATTGATCTATGTTCTTTCTGATAGGTTACAAACAAAGTACGGTAAGTCAGGCCATTCAATAAACAGTCTTAATTTCGTATAGGAATAGTAATAATTCTTCTACATTATGAGCTAAAAGCGCGTCATTTAAGTTGAGTTTAATGGCGGTCCAACCCTTAAACGGAGAAAGTCATTGCATGTTGACCAGAAAAGTGATATCTAAATTATCTGATTTTTGTTTTAAAGGTCAGTTTGTACTTCCTTAGAAATGTGTATCAAAGAAATATGACTCAATGGTGGAGCCATCATAAGTTGTAGTTTGATTATGACAAATTATAGCATCTTACTATATTGTACTTGACATGATAGAAATGCGTCACGGTCGATCAAATAGAAATCTGCATTTACACATGCCCAACCCACATTGACAATCCATTTCTGAAGCTGCTTTTATACGTCTAAAAACTCTATATTAATTGAAAAATTGATTACTTTCATTTACAATTTGGTTAGCTTACACTTTTTTTGAGCAAATATGAATCGAATTCATACAAGAGAGAAAGCCATAAGTATGTGCGGATCTAGTATGATAGTAGCACAGGGTAATTAGTAGTGTTCTATAATCTTCGTAATCTACTATGTAGAACTTCTCTCTTTATTCAATTCTTATATCATTCACTTCATTATAGTAATTAATTTATTTAACATATTTTTTATTAAATTATTATTTATTAAGGTAAAACTAATTTACGTTGGATCACTATTATTATTTGTATCATTGTTGCTACGAGATATCTTCTATACCCTATAGTATCGTCGCTATTCTCTAACTTGCCCTCGCTATAGTTTACCGGTTACACAGCTAGAATCTAACCGTTATCCTATAGGCAAGCCCACACAACTACACGGGTTTAGGGTGAATGATTGTAGTTGTAACCGGTATAACGGTTTAGAGCATGGCGGGAAATGGGATCCCGTCGGGGTCGTGAAAAAAACGTCCATTTTGGGACTCAACTGCTTTTATTAAATAACAGTTTGTAAACCGCTTATTGATCATATAT
>JAKUBJ010000091.1:0-43105 GCA_030566855.1 Tortispora sangerardonensis | reverse complement strand
TATCAGGATCTACATTCTTAGAGTCAAGAGAGTAAGGAATAGAGCCTGTGGGAAAAGAAGATACTTTAGATATATCATACGTTGTAGTGCTTAAAATCATAGAAGATGCTGCTGTTGCTGCAGCAGCTACCTGCACAGCAAGAGTAGAGAGCAAAACCAATTTCATATTCGAGATGAATGAGAAATACTTAAAGATTGTGGGGGAGCTTTTATATCTGATCAAGCAAAAGACCGATGGCGATTAATTTGCGCACGAATCATCTAGTTTCATTTTGGGGTAGCATAGCATAGATCCGATCATTTTTAAACTCTCTTGAATGTGATATTAGATCGTTTAGGCTGGTTTGCGGCCTATTATATAGTATAGAAGGAGGCTGCTGCGCCTATATTGTAACCATTGCTATTTCATTCTTTAGAATCATGGGATAAACAAAAGTAAACTGTTATATTACAAGGTTAATCGTCATACATTGCCAATACTAGGCAATAATAGATTTTGGCTTTTGTGATGGGCTATCTGAATCTACGTTGATAAGCGTAATTTTACGACATATTATGAGGCGAAGGTACACCAAACTTCGACACTCTACTATGCATATTCTTATAACAATTATATAAAATACATCCAGTAAATATGTTAAATTGACTGATTTATGGATTTTATTTATATGTTTTTCTAGGACCTTATTTTAGGTTACGAAAAGAAAGGGGGATCTCTTTGAGTTTCTTTGAGTTTCTTTCAGCTCTTTGATTTAACCGTCCCTTTCACACAGTAAAAGAACAACCAAAGAAATGTTAATTCAGGGGCTCATATGTAGGAAACCTTTTTATTTGTTTTATTTTTTTAATTTAAGAGCCATTCAAACGTTTTATTTGTTGAATCAGAGTCCATTATAATTTTAAAGGATTGATTTTGGGTTGTTCGTAAGGAACATGAAACATCAGGTTTTCGGAAATTTCAAGATCTAGAGCTCAATCCATAATCATCTTACTCTTTTTACATTTTTTAAGATTATCTATAGCATATTTCTTTTATGTATTTGTGTCTTTGATGTACATGAGCAAGCAGTTCGGAGATAGAAATGGTTGATGTTACTTTTTAAGTATTGTTCATATGACGATTTATTTTACAAAGGAAGTTTAACATGAAACCATACAGTTGATCGCTTACTTTTTATGAGTTATTGGATAGCAGGTTTTAATGTGAAAACTTATCTTAAAAAATATGAGCTTATGTTTCAATGCCCTCTCTTGGATTAAAGATCCTAAATCAATTTTCATCTGGTTTGCATATTTTTGCTTTGATTAGTTTCTAACATAATCTATTAGTATGGCTTCATAGACCGATTTCATAGAACCAACAACAGTCCCTTACAGTTAGTAATTGTTCTGTATGAGGAAATAAAAGGGTCCTTTTATTGCCTGGTCTGTGAGTGATGATCTTTGAGTTTCTTTTTGTTTAACTTTAATGCATATTATATATTTTTTGTTTTTCTAATTTGAGGACAACTTGCAGGGACCTTCCTTTTTTGTCTTTATAGAAAGGGTACACTGGCATCTAAGCGTTTTGGTCTCAAAGCTGAACTGGTGCCTTTTGTGCGTTTCTTTATCGTCCGATTCAAATGAAATTTTATACAGTGCTAAGCTTCTGCTCAGCTTTATAGAAAGGGTTGGTTTATTATATTCTTTTATTATTTTAAAGAACTCGTCATACTGTTACTAACTTGGTCATGCCTTTGAGATTCAAGACTTCTTTGATAGATGATATATATAAACAGGTATATATACAATTTCTATGACGGCTTTTCTATTCCTATTTTTTTATTATTTCTTGTTAAAGTGCATTCTCTGTAATACTTTTATTCGGCTTTACTTATCTGTTCCTATTTTTTGTTGCGGTGTGCTGATTCAGCTTGTATTGAGAAGTGGTTCTACCAGACAAAAACTTTCTAGATTAGTAAACCTTTCTACCTTCTTTTATATTTTGCTGGTGAGGTCACTGTAGTTTGATCTCTTACTTCCGAGGTAGCGAACTTCCCCCTGTATGAACTGAAGTGATTAGGATATTTCTTAGCTATTTGATACCCGCTTCTTTTTCTATCGCTTTAAGTCGCTGTACTATATTTATTGATCTCTTTCTAGTCTTTACTTGCGTCTCCTAAGCAGAAGCTTAGTACTATTCATACCGTCTTGAGGTTACTGTGGTGTGCTGTAGCATCCGAGACCCTGAATTTCTTCCTATTTTGTACCAATTTAGGATTTATAAAGGACTTATTTTCCTTTGATTTTTTGTCTATATATAATCGGTCGATTTCATCTGCAGGAGATTATTTTAATACCAACATTAAAGAACAAGGCACAGTGCGCTTTTGTACATAAAGTCACATAGATCAAGCACACTTAAATTCAAGGTACAAGTTTATCTTTTTTTTGTTCATTTCTATTAGTTGGAGTATCCGTTTTACTTGTACTACCCTCTCTTGTTTAATTAGCTGTCATACCTTCACGTGATGATGCTCCAGAATACGTCTTTGGATATTAGTTCACAGAACAGATCTTTGCAATCTGAAAACAGGACATATCCTAACACATCTTCACAAATTAATGCTTCTTGGAATCGTTCACCGACGACTCAGAATGCTTTAGAGTTTTCTACTAACACAGAGATCGCTATTCCCTCTAATTACAACAAACCCAGTGAATCTATTTCTGCAATGCAGAAGGCTATTTCCTCACTTGATCAGATTGAAGACTTGAAGTACTTTTTGGCTACTGCTCCTACTAATTGGCATCCTTCTCAAATTATTAGACGGTACTTGCTTCCTTCTGATGAGTATATATCATGTGTTAAATGGAAAGACATGTTTTTTATTACAGGAACTGATATAATGAGATCTTTGATGTTCCAGTTTGCAGCATTTGGACGACCAGTAACGAATTTAAAAAAGTTTGAAGAAGGAGTATTTTCTGATTTACGCAATTTAAAAACAGGCAAAGATGCAATTCTTGAAGAGCCTAAATCTCCATTTTTAGAATTATTGCATAAGAATGGATGTTTGAGGACTCAAAAGAAACAGAAAGTATTTTTTTGGTTTAATGTGGATCATACAAGATTGTTTTTAGAGGCTTTAAGTCGTGATTTGAAAAGAGAATCACAATCTTTAGAGCCTGCATCTACAGCTATAGCTGAGCCTGCATTAAGTTTTAACTATAATGATTCTGAAAGTCTTGATATTCAAATTGCTAGATGCGTTCAGCGTTTACGTGCCGCCACTGGCTATGAGAGCAATGCTAATGAAATTCAAGCTTCACCCCTTCCTGTTTCTTGTAATACATATTTGCATTCTCCTGTAGATGAGAAAAGGTCATCAGTTGGATCATCATCACATGCACTTCCTACATCTTTACATACTAAGAATAGTTCTACAGCATCAGCGACTATTTCTAGTTCTATTGCATCTACAAACAGGTTTTCTCAAGCAACTAATTTGTCAGATCAAGATATGAATTTTGATGTTAAACCTACCTGGAATGTTTTAAATGACGAAGACTCTTATTTCAAGCTTGAATTAGAAAGGTTTGCACCTCAGAATGAATCGTCTAACAATCAATATGGGTTTATTGAAGAAGATCAAGTTGATATACCACAAGAATACCTTAATTCTAGGTACTCTGCCGATATGACAAAGAGTAATGGTAGTCGAGATTCTGATTTATCTATGTTATCTAATCCAAATTCTCAATATTCTATGGAGAATTTTGCAAGAGAGATAGCTTACTTGTCAGATTCAAGTTTGGATGGAAACATGATGACGATTAATAATGAGTTTTCTGTCCCACCAGTAAATAACTCTGGATACCCAAGTGGGATGGACTTAAAGATGGGAGATATGCCATTAACACATCAACATGAAGGTATGGATATGACGTATGTACCTTCATTCATTCAAGGAGACGTATATTCAGATACGAATGGTAATGATATTTGGAATCTTCAAAGTCCTTTAATGCATTAATTTTTGTTTTTATACCGGTTTATATTCTGCATTTAAGCATATTTAAATACTATTTAATTGTTATTATTTCGAGTAGATGTATCGGTCAAAGGTACGTGCAGCAATTTGTGTAATTGCTTAGTGACATTGGTGTAGTTATAAATCATTTAATACCATTTTTACTATGTGAATAAAGCAAAAATTTTCCTGAACCATTCGTTTTAGGCAATTATATCCATTTCTTGCAAATAATTACTATTAAATAACAATGTCAGGACGTCAAGGAGGAAAGCTTAAGCGTAAGTCAGAAAAATTGATTTGACTAGGAAATCAAACTAACAATAGGTATAGCATTAAAGGCACCTAAGAAGAACAATAAAGATCTCGATGACGATGAAATGGCATTCAAAGCTAAACAAAAGGCTGATGAAAAGGCTAGAAAAGAAATGGCTTCAAAGGCTTCTAAAGGTGGACCACTTCTTGGAGGCGGAATAAAGAAATCAGGAAAGAAGTAAATCATATATTAGTGATATTTATGATTTTCTTGAACGTAAGGTTATGCGATCGTTATCTTTTGTCCAATTAAGTTTATTAGAATTCCAATCAATTTCATTTCCTATCCAAAATTGCAGTATAGGTATAGGTAAAGAAAAGTAGCTTGCGGTAAGAATAGGTTGCGCAGTTTGTGACATAGACTTTGCTGCATGATCTATAATGGGTAGCCAATTTGTATGAAAATCAGGTTTGGAACGTAGCAGTTGCCATTGATTAAAATCGTTCTGTGTCCATGAATCAAGAAATAGCCAAACATCTTTATGTACGTAATCATAAAACTGGTAGATCACATTCATAGTCTCATCTAGACTATTAAAGTGTATTAAATGTATAATGTATAAGGAAACAACGTGTATAAGTTGCTCATCAGATAGAGGATTGGTTGGATGAATGTCATATAGTAAACGGCTCATAGCAGGTATATACGCGGTTCTATCAGGTATACTTACCATTTTATCAATTGTGAACAGCAGTAGATCTACGGAGAATTCATCGATAGTGCCAAGAGACATGTTTGCTTCACGGAGTACCCTTAAAGGTCTAACTAAGGAAGAAGCATCTTTTGAATTTGATTTGATAGAAGAAAAGTATTGCTTTTGCGCTTTAAGTGTATTAAGTCTTGACTCTTCACCTCTTGATACAAGGCCATAATCATTGGTAGGAGGTTTGAGCCTTGACATTCTAATAAAAAGCTAAGACCTGTTCGGTGGGATAAAGCAATAAAACCGGAATGATACGTGCTATAGGTACGATACTTGAAATCGATCGCTATTACAATCGTTATCCTGTAATTAAGCTATTTATAGGATACCCGATTTCTAATTTCTTATAAGATAACATACAAAACACCGTATTAAAAGTCCAAGTCAATTGTTCTAGAATTAAGGCACTTTCTGCTAGGCTAAAGGGAGTTATTTACCACCATTAAACTGCCTATTTTCATCGAATCCTCGTGGACAAATCAGCCACTCCTTGCGGACAATAATTTTTCGATTTTATCTCATACAAAATTTAATTACCCTAACCTTTCCCAACGTATTTTTGTTAATTTACTTAATGCGACTTATTGCTCCCAATAGAATTTGTTCGCCGAAAAACGTAGATTTTATAAATTCAACACAAATACTTGACCTTCTCGTCCTTTTTTTCTCCTTATCTTTGCACGTATTTGCGTTGGCTTGGGTTTTTTGTTTGCAAAAATGTCCGCGACAACGACTTTAAAGCACAGAAAAAACAGCTTTGTTGAAAACGCTGAACATTTCCTTGAAGAAGAAGTTCAACAAATCAAGAAATCGCTTATTGTTATATGGGATGAACTTGAAGATTGGCAGAAGGACAATCAATACGTTCAAACTGGTTATAGAGCAGTAACAAATAACTTCAAAGATTGTATTCACAGCTTAACATATCTTCATAATGAAACTGTTAATATCTATTCACATTTGGTACCTTCGATACTATGCGCAACTCTTACAATAGCATTCATGAATTACTTTTTTCCAGGCTTTACAAGCTTGAATTCACTTTCAGAGAAACTCGCTTTATGCTTCTTTTCATTTAGTGCTGTAGGCTGTCTCATGTTTAGCGCTATGTATCATTGCTTCACGTGTCATTCACCGAATGTAAATTCAATAGTACAAAGGCTTGACTACCTTGGTATCGTATCCTTGATTACTGGTTCCATGGTTCCTTCGATCTATTATGGTTTGCATGACCATCCAAACTACTTATACTTTTTTATTGGAATGACTTTGACTTTAGGCACTTCATGCGCACTTGTTACATGCCTTAACAAGTTCAGATCTTCAGAGTATAGAGCTTTTAGAACTTTTGTTTTTGAATTATTCGCCCTTTCTAGTATGATACCGCTGTTTACTGGTACTTACCTTATGGGTTATCACGAAGTAAACAATCGAATGGGTATAAACCATATAGTACTAGAAGGTGTATTCTACACAACTGGGGCTTGTCTTTATGCTTTAAGGTTTCCTGAACGTATTGTTCCTTACAAATTCGATATCTTTGGGGCTTCACATCAATTATTTCATTTCTTTGTAGTAGCTGGTGCTTATCAGCATCTTTCTGCTATTCAAAAATCTTATGCTTATTACCATTCAACTTGACCAAATCTCTCGTCTCTTTCCTTTTGTGCACTAATGAAATCAAGTGTACGCTGAAAGTGCTTCCTAGGTCCGTCTGGTATGAGTCTTTCACTATCATCCTCGAGCTTGTTTTGGATTAATTCAATCAATCCATTTAGATACTTCACTGTAACTGCTGTATTTCCGCGCTCAAAATAGTATATGTACTGGTTTAAAATCTCAACGAATAACTGAACACTTAATGAACTGTCCATACATGCATCTGCAACTCTTAATGCCCTTTGTAAACATTCTAACACTCTTTTTCCATCTCTAAATAATCCTTCTTTGTCTTCTTCTCGATTACCAACCTCCGTACTCCACCATAAATGACTAGCTAAATAAACCGCTCGACATTGATCAGATTTCTTCAATAACTTGGACCCATACAACGCACATTTAGTAATCAGCGTATCATAACTCTCTTTTGAAAGATTACGAGTCTCTTGTAAAACTCCTGCAACTTGACAAACTGCTTGATATTGTGATCTTGAATCTGAAATAGACTCTTCGTATACTGTAAACGCTTGAGCAAAAAACTCATAAGATACTTCTTCAATCTCTAACTGATCTGCAACTTGAGCCGCATTTACAAACTGCATAAAACACAAATCTGCTACAGTAGAACTCGTACTACCCATAAGCCTATGGATATCAGATATATGACGAAATATGAACTTAAAAACCGTAGTCAACTTCTGTTCCTTTTCACTATCGTCTATAAACTCACCTTCGTACTTGTATCGTCTTGCAACTTTCAAACATTCTGAAACCAAAGCAGGAATAGTAAAAATTTGTCGATCTGGTGATGCTTTGTTTAAAAATTTACTAGCTGTTTGCAATAATATAAAGCTAGTATTGATATCACTTGAATATATCAAATGTATCATACGTGCAACCCATCCTTGCTCTTCAACAACTTGTTCTTGTACTGCAACCCTTGAAGAGTTATTATTCCCATTTTCCTGAGCTCCACTTTCTTTAATTAGAACCATCAATACACTAAGTACTGTTTGAACTTCAAATTGTTCACTCAAAATAGTTCGCTTTTCAACAATACGCTTCACTACTGCAACTGCAACCGCCCTTTGAGTACTTAACGGTTGTGTCTTCAACAAGCCAACAAAATTAGATAATGAAAGAGGCGTTAAAATCGAATCATAAAATTTAATAGGTGCCATCAAAAGTTCTTGAAAGTTTTGTAAGTTTTGCAAGCCTTTGTTGCCATTAATATTCGTACTATCGCTGCTCTCCTCAAGCCTTTTCGCTGCAAACTCAAATATACTGTCAATATTCTGTACAATTGCTGGATAGCAAGTAAGAGAAAGCTTAACTAAACTACTAAGCATATCAGCAACGTCATTATTCGGGATTTCAGGACGAGACTGGATCAAATCTTGTATCTGAGCCCAAAATATGTCAAACAATTGTATACTTGCAGGAATTCCATGCACGGTTTCAAAATTTGCTACAACATCATCACCACTTTCTGGTTCAACTTCTTTTCCTGTAGAGTCTGCAGAATATGGATCATCTTCATAATTATTAGCATCTTTAGATTTTAGCCTGAGATCTGTAAGTGATTTGCTGAGCTCATTTTGTTCAGCTTCGTGAAGCTTTTCACGTTCTTCTGAAGTAAGATTATCAGTTTCACGAGTAGCATAACTAGTCAGTCGATCAATAAGGCCAATTATTATTGGCTCGACCTTAAGATCGGGGTGAAGTTTCTTGACAGACTCTAACAGTAAGTCAAGTGTATATAAATGAAACTCGTCGGGGAATACTTGGGTAATAACTTCAAAAAGGTATTGCTGTGCTAAAATATCACGACATTGAACTACTTGTTCCAATATAGCAGGCAAAATAGTTTCTTTATAAATTTCTTTGCTTATACCATCAAGTTGACTTAAACGTACAAGATTTGAGCCGACTAAGATCTGAAGTTCTTGACGTTCTTTGAGTCGTCTTTCTCTTTCTTTCGAAGGGCCTTGATGTTGCAAACGAACCCAAAGTTTGTTCATTTCAATAAAATTTGTCAACACAAAATTGACAGAATCCTCTAAACATCCTTCTGGGCCTGTTCCATCGCCTACAGGTAGGTGATTGCGGGTTGTCTGAGATAGATAGTACCTAAGAAACAAACCTCTAATAGGGTGTTGAACACCTCGACACATTTCTAGCATATCCATCATAATCTCTTTCACTGGAGCATCGGAAACCGACATAAATGCAGTACCCACAGTTACCATGAGATACAAGCGAGGAACAATATTTCCTGCATATTGAACAAGCTCGTATACATCAGCAAGGTGATTACTAGGGTGGCCATCCTTTAAAGCAGTTGTAAGTTGACCAAGTTGATCGAACACTGCAGTATAAAGTTCGTAATATTGACGTGGTCCAAGTACAGAAGTTCTTAATTCAGCAAGCATAAGTGAAGCTTGCTTTACAGTCTCCATAAGTTTGCCTTTAACATTCAAGGTTTGTCGCATCAACGTTGCATGTTTTCGAACATTTTGTAAAGCTTCTTCTAGCAATTTTCCTTGCTCCTCTATAGAAGGAGGAGTAGGTATGGTAGCCATTGATGATTTTCGCGAAATTTAACGTACAAATAAAGGCTTTCAAAGAAAATGTTAAGAATTAGGAAAATTGATACGGATGGATATGTAGAACGGATAACAATTGTATGGTAGCTTGACTTTACCCGGCTCATAGTACAGAATTTTTTCCTTCTACTTTATTATGTAGATTCCATGCCGATTACACATTAAATAGGCATAGAAATAGATTAATTATTAAAATTCTTTACTATCTTTAATAAGTAAAATACTATATACAGCTTAAATAAAGCCTTTGTGACATTTATAGCTTACTTCGTGAGCCAGAGATCAAAAAGATTGCATGAGACGAATGGGGTTCTTGTCTTCATGGCTTTGAGCCTTTATAAATTTAAAAGTTATCTAATCGCAAGTTATGATCTGATCTACAAGATTCGTAAGTATCTTCTGTATTCTAATAATAAATTCGGACAGCGCAGTTAGAATAAAAGTACCCCAGATTTTCAAGATCTGAAACTTTAATACTTTCAGCGTCCAATAGTGATCGTTCCTCTGCTTACGTAAAAACTTTAAAAGTGACTCAGAGAAAAAATGAAAAACCTTAATTCAGGTTTTTTTCTTTGTCAACCCTCGAGAAAAAACTCTTCTGATACCTCCTTTCCGCTATAAAAAAAGACATAAAAGTGACATTTTTCGACTCACTGTGACCGTCAAATTGTTTAGTAAGCGTTTACGTTTGTGATTTTTTATATTTTGACTTGTAAAGCCTGCTTTCGAACCATATAAGCCCGACTTGATTTTCCGGACGAGCGAAGGCACACGAAAATAAAGAAAAGAGTCTACAGAATAACACATAATCAATATGCTTAGGTCTTTGGTTCAAAAAAGACTAGCTGTTGCTGCTGCTTCGAGGAGTAAAGTAAGCAGAATATCGCGCAGAAATATATCAGTAGTACAGGCAGCTAGACCTCAGCCAGCTCCTTCATTTAACAGAGAACCAAGTTCAGCAGAAGTTAGCAATACTTCCTCTGCTAAAGTATCAAAGAATGATAGTTCTTCAGGTCTTTCAGAAAAGCCAGAACTTGATGAAAGCTTTGTTGGTAAGAGCGGTGGTGAGATATTTCATGAAATGATGATACGTCATGATGTAGAATGTGTATTTGGTTATCCAGGAGGTGCTATTTTACCTGTCTTCGATGCTATTTATAATTCAAAGTTTTTTAAGTTCATCTTGCCTAGACATGAACAAGGTGCTGGTCATATGGCCGAAGGATATGCTAGAGTTTCCGGTAAACCAGGTGTTGTACTTGTTACTTCTGGTCCTGGTGCTACAAATGTAATTACTGCTATGCAAGATGCTCTTTCTGATGGTACTCCTATGGTTGTTTTCTGTGGTCAAGTACCCACTACTGCTATCGGTACAGATGCTTTCCAAGAGGCTGATGTTATTGGTATTTCAAGATCTTGTACCAAATGGAATGTAATGGTTAAAGCTGTATCTGAACTTCCAAGACGTATCAATGAAGCTTTTGAAATTGCTACTTCTGGACGACCTGGTCCTGTCCTTGTTGATTTACCAAAGGATGTCACTGCTGGTATTTTAAGACAAGCTATTCCAACAGAGAATACCCTTCCTAGCCAAAAACTTGCTAGACTTACTTCTAATGCTGTTTATGATTATCAAGAACATGCTGCTAAGAAGGCTGCTGATCTTATCAACATTTCTCAAAAGCCTGTCATTTATGCTGGTCAAGGTATTCTCTCTTCACCTGAAGGTCCTAAACTTCTCAAGGAACTTGCTGAGAAAGCTTGCATTCCTGTCACAACTACTCTTCAAGGACTTGGTGCATTTGATGAACAAGATCCTAAATCTCTTCATATGTTGGGTATGCATGGTAGCGCATATGCTAATTTAGCTATGCAAGATGCTGATCTTATTATTGCACTTGGTGCTCGATTTGATGATCGTGTAACTTTGAACATTGCTAAGTTTGCTCCTGAGGCACGTCTTGCCGCTCAACAAGGTCGTGGTGGTATCATTCACTTTGAAATTTCTCCTAAGAACATTAACAAGGTTGTTCAAGCTACTGAAGCCGTTGAAGGTGACGTAGTTGAAAGTCTTGCAATGATGATGCCCTTTGTTAGGCCTGTAAAGGAACGTCCTGAATGGTTTGCCCGTATTAACACATGGAAAGAACGTTTCCCATTTGCTTATGAGAAGGAAACTAAAGGTGGGTATATCAAACCTCAAACTGTAATTTCTGAGTTGTCAAGATTGACACATGAACGTCCACAGGATACTATTATTACTACTGGTGTAGGACAACATCAAATGTGGGCCGCACAACATTTCAGATGGAATAAGCCTCGTACAATGGTAACTTCAGGAGGATTGGGAACTATGGGATTTGGATTACCTGCTGCTATTGGAGCTAAGGTTGCTAGACCGGACGCTATTGTTGTAGACATTGATGGTGATGCCAGTTTCAACATGACATTGATGGAAATGGGCACCGCAGTGCAATTTGGCGTTAACGTCAAGATTCTTATTCTAAACAATGAAGAACAAGGTATGGTTACACAATGGCAGAGTTTGTTTTATGAAGACCGCTATGCTCACACTCATCAACGAAATCCTGACTTTGTTGTATTATCACAAGCTATGGGCATGAAGGGAATAAGAGTAACCAAATTAGAAGATCTTGAATCATCTATGAACGAGTTCCTTGATTACGATGAGGGTCCCATTCTTATGGAAGTTGTTGTTGACCAAAAAGTGCCAGTATTACCCATGGTTCCTGCTGGAAAGGCCCTACATGAGTTCCTTGTTTACGATAAAGCTACAGAAGATGCTAGAAAGCGTACTCGTGCAGAGCGTATGGCAAAATTAAAACTTGAGTCTGCAAAGCAAGACAAGAAGCAATAAGCGTTTGTTGATTTGCGCTCGTCTTCTCATATTATATTTTAGTGGTAATTTTTTTTTAAAAAAAAAATAAGTATTACGTGTTTTTTTAAAGCTTGTGCTTGTAGCTATTATGTTTGTAATTTTTCTTATTATTAGAAAATGTTTTTCTTTACCAAATCTGTCTATGCTTCATCGACAACAAACCAGTCGGAAATTTCAGCTTCTTCACCAGGAGCAGCAGCGCCTTCAACTTCAACGGGGGCAGACTCATACGCAGAAAGATCGGAAGCAACATTAAGTTCATCAGCAGGAGTTTGAGGAGCAGCAGGTGCTTTCCATTCTACAACATTGCCAACGTGATGGTCAGTAGGCAAAGCAGCAGGCTTGTATCCCTTAAGAGCCTTCAAGTAAAGGTCTTGCACTAAATCGGCTTGACGAACAGATGTTGATGACAAAGCACGACGGAAAGAGAGTCTTGCAGAAGAACTGGCAGTTATTCTGATTGATTGAAGCATTGTTTCGATATGTAAAAAAGTAAAACCACAATTAGACGTAAAATAAAGCTCAATTGACGCGAAAAGAAGCTACTTTCAGGAAGTCTAATACAATAATACCAATATATGGACTAAATAGATAGGTTTTTTATGGTAATTGAAATGAATTCAAGGTATGAATGTCGAGATACAAAGGAGAATATTTTTATGAATGTACGGGGAAGTCGGATTACCTCGGGGGTGCGATAGAAAAATCTCGGTTCTATGGCAACCAAAAAATTATGTAGATTGTGTGACTAAATATTACATAATCGCTTATACATTTGATCGCATTGTGCGCACCTTGCATAATTTTTGTGATTATTAAAGGGATTCAAAAAGCAGCGTCTTATCCTTTTCCTTTTCGTCCAATTTGCACAAGTGTTGTTTTGCTGGATACGTGAATTTTTTGTACGCGATGGATTCTAATAGCAATAATGCGACAAATGCGGCAACTGGAACAGGAAATAGCGCACCAGGAACCGAATCTACAGAACCATTTCGAGTAAATTTGAATGTAGTTTTAACTTGTCCAGAATGTAAGACATTTCCACCGGACATTATTGAAAGATTTTCGGAAGGTGATTTGATTTGTGGATCTTGTGGGCTTGTACTTGGAGATAGAATTGTTGATACTCGATCGGAATGGCGTACATTTTCGAATGATGATCAAGGAGGTGATGATCCAAGCCGTGTAGGAGATGCGGCGAATCCATTATTAAGTGGATCACAACTTGAGACTACGATTTCATTAGGACAACCAGGATCAACTCTAGGAAGAGATTTAGGAAGGATTCAGAACAAATCAGTTAATGATAAGAAAGATCAAGCATTAGTGGCAGCTTTTTCAAAAATTTCACTTATGTCAGAAGCATACCAATTACCTAAAGTAGTTCAAGATACTGCTAAAGAGATATATAAGATTGTTATAGATGACAGGCAATTAAAGGGTAAATCTCAAGAGAGTATTATGGCAGCAGCTATATTTTTAGCATGTAGAGTTTCAGGCGTTGAGAGAACATTTAAAGAGATATGGGCATTGACGTCTGTACCAAAGAAAAAAATTTATAAAGTAGTACATATTGTTGAGACAATTTTGAAGAAAGATGGAGGCAAATATGCCACAGTTGTACCTGGTGTTGAATCTAATCTGCCGAATGTACAAACAAATAGTGCTAGTAATTTGATTAGAAGATTTTGTTCACATTTAGGACTTAATTCTACTATTACAAATGCAGCTGAATATATTGCTGAAAGAGTTAAGGAAGAAGGTACTTTGGCAGGTAGAAGTCCTATTTCAATTGCTGCTGCTGCTATATACATGGCATCAGCATTATTTAATGAAACAGCAGCAGCGTCTAAGATTGCTGAAAAGACGGGTGTTTCTGATGGAACTATTAAAACTTCATATAGATATTTATATGATGCAAGGGAGACATTGGTTGATCCTGCATGGATATCATCTAAAAAGATTGATTTGGACAAACTACCTAAGACATGATTAATGAGATCATTTTTGCATTATTATTCTTTCTACCTTTTGTATATATAGTATAACATAAAAATTGTGAATGTGTTTGTCATTTGTGCCTTTGAAGCTGAAGTTCTATGTCAGTTTCAAGTTCAATATCAGTTTCGGCTTCTTCGTCATCGTCATCGTTCTGTTGTAATGAAGAAATGTTAGTATCTTTCAATGCATCTTTCATAAGCTCAGCAGTACTCTTCGAACGAGGTCTTAGATTGTATTTCGGTTCATCAAAAAGTCTTCTAGGTTTCAACTGATTATGCTTCTCTTCTGCGCTGAATTTTCTAAATACTTTTTTTCCTCTGAATGTATACATTATACCTTCAGCATATGATTCCGGCTCTTTTACTTTATTCTTTACGACCTGCGTGTTGAATAGGTTCTTTCCTGCTGGCAATTCTGCAGGGAAAAGAACTCTTCCTTTACTTTTCCTTCTTCCAGTTGCATCTAACGATGCCTCATTTAATTTCGATGCTTGAGGTTGTGTTTCAGGTGTAGGTAATAATGTAGTCGTAGCTTTTCTTGGTGTCTTTATAGGTGTTTTCACTTTTGATTTTAATGCCCATTCTTTACTCTTTTGACGCATATAAAAGTCTTCCTCATTCATAGGTCCATGTTTCGGCGATGCAGGTGTTGGAATATAATCAGTAAGATCTGATAAAGGAGGAGGAGTTGAAGCCATTTTGATTAGGACAAAAAATTCAGATACTAAAAATTTCTGCAACAAATGTTTCCTTTTTCTGAAGGAGATAAACGTTTTTTTCTATTCTACAAGATCGATAAACGTAAGAAAAGAAAACAAGTGAATTGCGAGTTTTAAGGCAAATTTTGTAAAACTTTATCCAACCGATCCTTTTAAAATTGTCAAAATAAAGTTCCTTTACTTGATTTTTACTTCAATTTTATGCTGATTCTTACAATCAAGGGATGTTTTGATGGATATTTTTCTCTTTGATGGTGAAAGAAAAAAGGGGGTAAAAATGGCTGGTTTAGTGTGATAGTTGGTATATTACTGCTATGTCCCAGCTTAATTATTTTTAAGCCGCATTTACTCTTTTAGAATTACTACTCCACACCTTTCAAATTTGTTGCAATTCGATTTTTCATCTTCTTGCATTTATCTGACGTTTGTTTTCTCTATTGTTGGTTGTAAGTGTATCAATTGAGTTTACAATTTGATTATTGAGGGGTATTTCTTGTATAGAAAGTTTGTTTGAGTGTTTATATTAGCTAAACGTTTAGTGGGGCAGCATCCCAAAAGAGTGGGGGTTTTTCAAATCTATTTCTCGGAAATATATATCATCATTCTATAGTAAATTTCTATTCTTACGTTGGAGTTACATTGATTTTGATATTTTATTACTAATAGCTATGTCTTCAGGTAAACATTTTGACGTTGATGGTCATGATCTTGTACAATTAGCACTTCGAGCTATTTTAAGGCAGAACCCTTTGGTTTCTCTTCTTGAAGATCATAAGGTTGTATTTCGTCGTAATCCTAAAGATTCAAAAGGTAATGACAAGGTTTGTATATTGTCAGGTGGTGGAAGTGGTCATGAGCCTATTCATGCTGGATTTGTAGGTGAAGGTGGAATTGATGCCGCCGTTGCCGGTTCATTGTTTGCTTCACCTTCTAGCAACCAAGTCTTTGAAGGCCTTAAAGCACTTAATTCAAAAAAGGGTACTTTGATCATTGTAAAGAACTATACTGGTGATATCATTCATTTTGGTCTTGCTCTTGAGCGGTTTAAAGCATTAGGGAATGATGTGAAGATGGTCATTGTAGCTGATGATGTTGCTGTAGGTAGAGAACAAGGTGGTTTAGTAGGTAGAAGAGGTTTAGCAGGAACTGTACTTGTTCATAAGACATCTGGAGCTGCTGCAAACAGTGGTGCTTCTTTGGATGAAGTTTTTAAAGTTGCTGATTCTGTAGTAAAGAACACTGTGACTATTGGAGCATCATTAGATCACTGTACAATTCCTGGCAGATTATCTAAAGAAACTAACGTCCTAAAACCAGATCAAATGGAGATTGGAATGGGAATTCACAATGAGCCCGGCATTGAACGTGTGAGTCCTATTCCATCTGTCTCTACATTGGTAGAAAACTTGCTTAAATATCTTTTGGATACTTCTGACGCTGACAGAAACTTTGTACCTTTCTCTGCATCAGACGATGTTGTATTATTGGTCAACAATCTTGGCGGTATATCAGGACTTGAATTTGGAGGTATAGTTGAAACTACAGTTGCCAAACTGGATTCAATCTATGGACTAAATCCCGTCAGAGTTTACGCAGGTACTTTTATTACTGCACTTAATGGTGAAGGTTTTAGCATTACATTAATGAACGCTTCTAAATCATCTGATCTTTCGGGAGTTAATATTTTAGATTTACTGGATTCTCCTTCATCCATACCTGGTTGGAACAATTCCGTAAGTTCTGACACGTGGAGATCTGCTTCATTTGATCTCATTTCTGAATCCGGTTTAGATACTATCACTGAGAGTACATCTGAGACAGTTAAAGTGCCAGTGGATGCCAAGACGGTTGAGAGAGCAATTAGAGCTGCTGCAGAGAATGTAATTAATGCAGAACCTGTAATTACACGCTATGATACTATTGCAGGAGACGGAGATTGTGGCGAAACGTTAAAAGCTGGAGCTTTGGCTATTATTGAAGCAATAGATAACGATAAAATGCAAACAGATGATTTGTTCTTAACCATCAACTCTATTGCTCATGTTGTTGAAGAATCTATGGGTGGTACTTCAGGAGGATTGTATGCAATCTTTTTCAGTGCACTAGCTGGCAACATTAAGAAGATCGCTTCTCCGATTGACTCTAAAGCGTTTGGATCTGCATTAGACGAGGCTCTTGTTGCACTATTCAGTTATACTAAAGCTAGAGTCGGCGATAAGACTTTAATTGATGCGTTGCAGCCTTTTGTTGATTCATTAAGCAATGGAGGTAGTATTTCAGAAGCTGCTAATGAAGCTTATAGCGGAGCGGAAAACTCTCGTCATTTGCTAGCTCGATTTGGAAGAGCTTCTTATGTTTCCCAAAAGGAACTTGCAGAGTTTGACAACGAAAACGGAGTTCCTGATCCTGGAGCTATTGGTGTGGCGGAAATTGTAAAGGGAGTTGCTTCTGCACTTGAATAGCTGTGGGTTTTCTACACTTTGGTTTTGTATATGATCTGAAATAAATATACATAAAATAAATATAACATTAACTGCATTATTGCTTTCATGTCTCTGAATCGTAATTAGTTGCTTTTTTATCTTTAAAGCATGATACAATAATAAATATCAATAATAATAACCCCTCCTAATAATAAAACCCGGATATACTCTGTCTAACTTGTCTTGTCTTGTGTAAATCTGTAGAAATTGCTCCGTAAGGACCATTGACCTTCTGGAGCTCTGGTGGATTAGCAGCATGAGGTCTGTAAACGGCTTCAACAGGAGGCATATAGTAGTTCATATGTATAGGAAAGTATTCGTAGGATCCAAAGCTAAAACGATTAGATGGTTCCGCAGCAGAAGAGGAAGACGATGATGATGATGAGCCAGAAAGAGCTGACAAAGCGCCAGGCACTTGAGATTCAGGGAGTTCATCTACATCAGGTAGATCACTTGCTGCCGAGTCGTTCCTCCTAGGATTCTTAGATACTTTTCCAGGAGATAAATCATCTTCTGAAGGTCTCTTTAGTTGTTGACTGCCAGATAAAGAATTTCCCGTGGATGAAGAATTCGTATAAGGAGATAAAGTAGTCTCTTCAGTTTGCTTTAACTCTTCAGAATGAAAAAACGTCCTCTGACCCGTCCCATAAGACTCGTCATGTATACCTTCCCCCGATCCAACTTCAGGAGTTAGTAACTGAGGTAACTGGACAGTAAGCGCTTTTCTTGGAGCATAAGATCTTGGATTTCTGCCTCTTACAATCAAAGGACGTGTGATAGATTGGCATACCAAATGAGAAGACCCGTCTTTCAATCGTGCAAATAAATTAACCGATAAGTAAAAGAACTGTTGCTGTTGTCTTTTCCTTCCATTATTAGCAGTGGCTGTACGGAAGAGAATACGCTTCCAGAGAAAGAAAGAACGGTCACTATCAGTGCCAATGTTAATAGGAAACGGAGGAACACAGCCAACACCCTTTGCAGAGTCCTCATCTGGGGCATCTTCAGAAGATGGAGGGAAAAGAGACTTATCAGATTCTGAGTGAAATTGGGAATCATCTTGGATGTCTAACGCCGAAGTAGCACCCAATGCCTTTAAGCTAAGAGCAGCAGAAGAAGAAGAAACATTATTAGGTAAAGAATGAGTAACCAAAGGGACAGTAACGCCTTCAAAGTTGCTCATAGCTGCTACCTGTACGTAGAAAGAAGATATAGGCTGTTGTTGGTGTACCGTAGGACCCAAAAGATAAGCAGCTTGATCAAGATTTGTGTAGAGGCCATTCAACTGAATTCCATTCCTTCTGTGAAATACTACAGGAATGAAAGGGTTATCAGGAGTGAATTTTTCCTCTGGAATATCAGGAGCAGTTTCTGGTACGAGTAAAAATTTTCCTGACATGTTTATGACGGCATTTACAGGAATCTCGCGCTGTTCAGCGTTCAAAAGAACGGAGTTAAACTTTGGAGGGAGAAAGCGAAGGTACAAAGAAGAAGCTCCAGAAGTTCTTGAAAAAGAAGCTTGGCGAATATGAGGAGAAGGGTCCGAAGGAAAAGAAGAAGGTTGGCTCTGATGTTGCGTAAGATGAGAATGATGTTGGTGCATACCAGTAGAAAATTGAAGAGATGGCTGCTGAGACGCGGAAATTTCAGGATGATTATAAGAAGAATTCAGGATAATTCCATGGTCTTGAGCGTCTGAGTAAGAATGAAAAGCAGCATCAGATTGCTCATGAGAAGGAAACTCATTGTACTGGAAGTCCTTTTTCATAGTGTAAGACTGATTATTAAAATGAGAAGGTGGGACAGGCATTGAAGAAGATAGATGTTGGTCGTGGGGGTGATAGTGTTGATCAAGATAATGATGCTGATTATAAAGATCGGGAGAATCCTCTATAGTTGGAGGATGAGAAGGCCTATAAGAGTTCCAAGAATAAGATCTGAGAGGAATAGCAGACTCGTCTGCGTCAGGAGCAGAAGATTGTAATTGTGGATCGAAAGGGATGTTTCTATCGATGTCATTGATTTGCTGCATTGGAGGCAAATTGCCGTTTGCTAACATTGGAAGCAAGAAAGCGGCAAAATCATCCTCAGCGGAAGAGGTAGCAGACATTTGAAAATAAAAGTAGAAAATGTAGAAGAAAAAACGAGAAAATAAAAGCTATATATAAGAGCTGCGTTTGAAAAGCTTTATATGGTTTAGGTATCCAAAATAAGATACAGAAAGTATAATAAATGTATCTCTTGGTAGAGCAATGTGGTAAAAAAAGCGATTCGCTGACTGTGAATTGATTTGAATAAAGATATCAGTACTTTACAAAAAAGAAAAACAATGAAAAGGAAAGAAGGGGAAGAGCAAGTAAAGTAAGTCCGATTCTGTGGGCACTTGTAGATATAAGGAATTCTATCAAATTAATGTATACAATATTAAAGCGATTATAAAGTGCACAAGGAATTGTGAGCAACGAAATCGTGTTCAATGAAAGGAGAAAGAACCAGACCAACTATTAAATCAAACGCTCTTTAGATATATGAAAAAAAAAGAAAATCAATATACAAAGAATAAATCGATATATATATATAAAATTATAAAAAAAGAGACGTAAAAAGAAAGAGAGCCGTTCTGGCCTTGACTATTTGTTCCTCTTATTTTACGTTTGCTTGGGATGAATAGAGAGCGTTATTTCTTGCTTTCGTTCAAATTGTGTTTTCGTGACAGTTCGAAGGAGACAAAAAAGGAGAATAAAAAAGTAATAGACGGCAAAATGAAAAAATGGCAAAAATAGATAATGAAAAAAGAAACAAAAAAAAAAGTAAGAAGTACAAGTAGAGAAGGCGTGGGATAACTGATTCAGATATTTCGGTTGGAGTAAAGTAAGGTAGTAAAGGTATAAACTTAAGAGATATTATAGAGCTGTCGCAATAAATTAGTATTTGGGTTAGATTGTAGATCTCGAATTGAAGGTTTGAAGCGGTGTAATTAACGGTTAGATGAATTTGGAATAATGAATGAAAACTATAATAAGCGGTTTGCACCAAATAAGAAGCAGATTGGTTATGAGTTGGACCTAGTGCAGGTGGCCATTTATAAACTGGCCACTTTTTCTGGCCATAATTACCCTCCCTACAGCTTAAAGTAGGGTTTTTGTTCAAAAAAAGTTTAAAATTACTATGGGGCGGGTAATTATGGCCAGTCAGAGTGGCCAGTTTATAAATGGCCACCTGCACTAAGTTGGACCGGTAAGGGCAAAGCAAGAGATCTAAAAACTAAATGAAACTAAAAGTTCGAAAGGTGGTATTCATTGACTATTAGATGAGTAGAATGTTACCTTGTAGAAGGTTGCATACAGGAGAATTAGGTGGATAAATTAATAGTGGAAGGTACTTAATGACTGACCGACACCTTCTACAAGGTTGCATAGATGTTACCAATGTAATCCATAGATGGCTCGCCGAAATAGAATGATAAAACTTAGCGGGTTCTAGCGAGAATACTACTGGAATGTTGCTCACTTAGCTTTTTCCTCAAATCGTGGCTGCGGTCGCATACCATAATAGAATAGAATTTTTTCTTTTTCTTTTTCTTTTCTAGGTTTTCTGATTCGAGATCATGCTCGTATACAAATTCTGTATTCAATTATCGCAAACTCATTCCGGTTTTCTGCGGGCTATGAAGTGACATCTGAAGCTTAATTCATCAACTGTACGATAAGCATTCAATGATAAATCTTCTCCTCGAGCTCTCTTTTGTCAGCCATGTGAGATAAGCTGAACTATATGGTCTTGGTGAAATCATGCTTTTATGAGGCTATTTATGGTAATAAAGTCATTGTTTTCGTAAAACTGTCAAAGTCAATTAAAACAGTTGTCAATTACATTACGATCTTGCTCTTATTGGTCTATTTTTTGTCTGCTTTAATTTGCATCTCCATAACTAGACTAATAGAAGATACTATATTGAATTCAATCAAGCAATTATTCATGTTTCAATATCTTCACTTAAAATAAACCAATACACTAGCCATATGTTACATCATCGCATACTCTTCTCTCATGTTTGCTCATGTACCTTTACTCACATGTGTCGTATGACTAATCATTAATCCACCTAACAATTCACACACATGACTGATCTGAATTTTAGAAAATCTTACATTTCTTTATTTCTTAAATAAGCCTACTTCGTATTCTAAGCCTGTGATTATACAGTATAGACTCCTTTCCGCCTTTGTACTAATCTCCTTTCTTAAATAAAGAATTCCTAAATTCGTAAAACTCCTGCGGACCTACCTTAACAGACCCATTTTTAATCGAGAACAAATCACTAGCCTCGCTCTCCTTCACGACATAAACGCCCATCTATTATCTTAACCGCTTTCTCGTCATTAGATCTTCCTTGGTTCTCGCTTACACCGGTATCAACAACCTTACTTCTAAAACTACCAAATGATCTCTGATTTTTATCTTCGTAATATTCTCACCATTCACAGCTCAGCCACCAGTCTTCGCACATGCCTTTCTTTCAATCCAAGACACTCTATTAACTTTATGTTTTCATGCGCGCAACTTTTTTAACTCATTACACTTTCTTCTCTCTTACATATCTATCGGGATACTCTTCATAACTCATAATCGTGCCTGAAACGTGATCCCAAATTATCCGGCACAACAAATGTAACAGATCGGAGTAATCTATTGGCCATTAATCAAGCCTTTGTAATAATCTACTGTCAGATCCCTATCGGGTAGATTGTCAACATCATAAGCTTTCTTTTTTACTCGCTTCACCCGCCCTTGAATCATATTGGTACATTTCTTAATTTTACTTTTCAGTCATTTCTTATTTAAGAAAGCTTCTCGTTTTCGAATGAACTCATACCGGCCTCGGTCTTTTTTTGTTTCTTTTCTAACAATGTCCGAAGCTCTCTAAGCCTGAAGCGTTGCTCTGTTATGTCTTAATATCTCGTAATTTTTACAAACTTATTCAAATACTTAACTTATACCATAAATCATTAATATATATTATTACATGCTCAGATTTCCCCAGCGCCTACCCGGTCTTCTCTTTTGTCATGTTCCCAACCATTTCAATGTCATTATTATCTCCATCGTACTTATTCCCATCTATCTCATCGCAGCTGTCTTTTACTTTAAACATCACTATCGGAAGTACCATTAACATCGACCCCGTAAGCAACGCCCAGCACGATATATACATTTGTAAGTACGGAATTTCCAACGCATCTAATCTCCAGCTAATCGCTGCTCCTGCTGACTGTATACCTTTTAAAAAGCCAGCAAATAATGCTGTCTTCCGTGAATCGTTAGTAAGCGATGCAATTAACCAGTAGCAGTATGCTTGAAATATAGAATCATAGAACCCAAAAAACGCATATAGTGTCCCGAGCTTTGCATACCGACTATCAGTCCAATCTACACCTTCTCCAACACTACTAATACTTTCTCTGGTATACGATTTCTGAGTCTTGTACGTACATCCCCATACTGCAAAAGTAAACACAAATACAAATACCCAGCATAGTCTAGCACGCATTTTCCGTCCTACTTTTGAAATATCCATTAGCGCTGCAAAAACTATACCACCAGCTATTTGAAGTGTCCAATACATAACATTATTCAATGATCTTGTTCGTACATTGAACAGTGCTAAATTATAGTCATTGAACTGGTATGAATAAAACCAGTTAGATGCAAAAAACATTGGAAACATCCATAGAATGTATTTATCTGATATTAGAATTTTACCTAGAGCCAGAAGCTCTGATCTCCATGTTGGAAGTTTCTCTGTCTTAACAAAGTTATCATCTGATCTGCGCACTTTGTTTACCGGTAAAATAAACAGCGATAATACCATACCTGATACCATGAGTGACAAGAACACAGCATATGTTGAATTTCCTAAAGATCCTTTTACTGTATGATTCAGGTTCTGGATCAGCGGTATAACTGCACCTACAACTGCACCTAGATTAAAAATGGCCCAAAACGTTCCAATATATCTGGCTTTATTTCCTTCAGCTGGGTATGACATAACTATAACTGCTTGTGAAGTCCATAACATAGCAGCGCACATACCCAAAAGAGCTCCTGCAAATATTACAAACCCAGCATTACCAGTAGCATTAAAGCACATTAAAGATGCCGTGTATAAGCAATAACCAAATGCTCCAAAAGTCAATGATATCCTTAAACCTATTTTGTTAAATATTGATCCTGAAAAGAAACCGACAGTTGCAAAAGTACAATACAAGGCGGTGTTGGCATTATTTACAGTTTGCGGATCGAGCTGGCCACCACCTCCCAGTCCTGATACAGCATTATACATTCCAGGACACATAAAACATATAAGTGATATCATTAATAACTGCATTACAGATTTGCTATATTCTGGTATTTCTTTAGATCCCACCTTTAGGCGTTTCTCGTACCATGGTATTCGCATTACATCTGAGCTATTAGTTGAAACTGGCTTATCCTGATCATTATCATATGCACTAACTTCCGATTCAGTTGCTTGTACATCGAGACTCATCATGCTCTGTCGCGATTGCGGTGGGTATAAGTTACTCCTGATCAATGACAACAGCAAAGAATAATAGATAATTCTCGATCGAACAGGGTTCTGTAACTGTTGATTTTTCCTCGATACTTTCGAAAAAGATGCGTAAAAGCCCAAATAAATGGTGGCAGTAAAAATGTGCAAAAATCGTTGTGATCTATATGCCTACCTTAATTTTCTAGTTTGCCTTAATAGGAGCAATTTGCGTATAAAAATTGAATAGAAGGGAAAGTTGGATACTTCATAATTGGAATACTTTTTAAGATTACACTACTTTCGTACAAACATTAGGAGAACCAATTATGAGAAGTTTAGAAAATAAGCTTTAATTACATGACGTAAGACGTTTGTACGTTTTAAGATAGAAACTTTCTGAAATAAACGATTTCATTTTGGCCGTTTATGTACATAATGAAGGCTAAGCGTTAATTAACTTAGTTCCATCATAAATAAATGCAGTTACAGTTCACATTGTAATACGATAGGCGCGAACAGAATCGCTAAAGATTAGATCGATTTTAACAGGTGTCAAATTAGGCTATGGAATCAAGATAACTGAATCTTGAATTCTGATTCACTGTATACGATTTCAAATCAATGTACTATTAATAAATATGAAAAACAAAAGTCCTTTTTTTCTACTGATAATAATGCAATAATCTCTAACTTATTAAAGTTAGATAAAGTCATAAATAGCTCATGATAGCGGAGAAAGATTCCGCATGATAAAAGTATGTCAGTCGCTCTGTTTTACTTTCGTCTTTAAGCTCCAGGCAATACCGCTACCGGTCTGAAACTGTATTAGTCTTCAAGAAGAACTCCACCTTGTAGCGGTCATATCTATCTCAGTAAATCTTCTCCACACTCCAAATCCAGCGTCTGTGAACGTATGAACGTACTCAGCGTCTATTCTGCCTAAGATAGTCGTTGTGAAGTTCTGCATTTTCAAGTGTCTTAGGGCAGAATATACCAATCCTAATGTCAAAATTCCCCCAAGGTTCTGATACGTTGTGTTCACAATCGGCGATGTCAAGCCACTCACAACTCCGTTCCTGAACTCGTATATCCATGGATGATACTTTGCTATAGTGCTTCTCTTCGTAAACAACACAATGCTTCCAACAACATCTCCTGAATTAGGCTCTAACGCAAGAATAATTCGACAGTCCTTTCGATCATCTGGGCAATTATATATCAGACGTAACTGATCTCTTTGGGATAAAGGCTGTTGCTCAATTAGCATATCTAGCTTCTCCTTGAGTTCTGGTCGACAGATATCAAACATAACACCTACCACTTTCAGTTCTTGTATTAATCTTTTAACAGGCGACCAGCAGTCTAATCCTTGAAGAACCATAGTACTATAACTATTCCTTTTTGTAGTTGGTGCATTCAAATCATCAGTCTTTGACGAAATTGCTTCGTCTATATCTTCATTTCCTCTTATGTTCAAGTTGTTAAATTCCCATCCGAGATCTGAGAACCATTGCGTTAATGGATCTTCTAATACTGTGCCAGGTGTATTCACTCCATTCTTGTACTCTTCATCAGCTGCAGGAAAAACAGAATTGAGAGCTTTAGAATCTTCGTATTCTAATATACCACCAAATATCCCCGGTATGCTTGATCCAAGTTTAACCCTCAATGCTTTTCTTTCAGTAACTAGATAACTAATGGACCTGCTATGTAATGATAACCCAATTGAAAGATTTCTACGAGCAGGATCAACAAGAATAACTAATAAACTACCTACACGAGACTCATCAAACATCCAAGTACCTGAAAACCCGTAAAGCTCTTTGGTGCTATAGTTCTGAACAATAAAATGTTTTTGATCACTTTCTGCAAATACAGAAAATGATTCAGTTTCAACATACCGATCCGGAAAACATCTTCGCCATAGTTCAATTAAACTGTTCAAGTGTAAGCTATGATTATACTCATCAACAAGCCATCTATTGGTGTTTGAATGTGTTAATTTATTACCACGGTTCTCAGTGCCAGGAACTTTACCTGTAGGTATAAGTTTGCCAAATAATGTTCTGGCAGCACATGATAATGCGTTCTCTGTGAACTCGTAAGTACATATATATGTGCCAATCGTTCTATCCATGGCAAAGTCGTAAGGGTTTGATGTTGCTATAATAATAACAGGGATTTTAGAAATTTCACATAATGCTGAAACATGTTTTGCAAATCCAATCTGGTACATGTTTCTGCTTGCGTCAGTAGTAACTATAATGACAGCCTTAGATTTCTTAATTAACACTTCATGTACATTAGATATGCCATTTGCCGTATATGTCGTATGATTCACCTTTCCCTGGTGGTACTTTGAAATATCCTGCCCAAGTCTAAAAAACACATCTTCACCAACGAAAAGACCCTTTTTGTCAATCTTGTCGTCAGGACATAACATTGAAGAGAGTAAAGGAAACACTAAAGGAGTAAGAAGTAAAATAGTACCATCAGAAGGAATCGAATTGTTTAAGGGTACTAACTTTGTGTGGTTTCTGAGCATGCTTGTGGTTCTTTCGTAAGTAAATTCTGAGAGTTGCTGATGCTCATGCCTAAGAGATTTTAGAAGTTTAATGCCTGTAGGATGCAATACATCATCCCATTTCAAGTACTTGTTCTTCATACTTGTTACACGAGAGACGGACTGAATAACGTTATCTTTAATAATACCAGAGCTGAAGGCATCGCTAATACCTTTATATGCATCTTCTTGAAGTGAAAAGCTAGAGCAAACGAGAATTATATCACAGCCAGCGCCTACTGCCATAACAGAACCTTGTCTGATACCAGTCTTATCACGAAGAGCACTCATTTCTAAACACTCTGAAACAACTACACCATTGAAATTCAACTTTTCACGTAAAAGATTATTAACAATACGCGGGCTTAGGCAAGCATGTAGATCACTATTAGCAACTTTTGGAACAGCGCAGCCTCCAACAATTATAGAATCAATTCCAGCGGGTATAGCTTTTTTGAACGGTATCATAGGTGCCATTTCAAGTTGTTCTACAGTATCGTTTACAATTGCAATACCTAAAGGATTGTCTACAGAAGCATTTCCATAACCAGGGAAATGCTTACCACATGCCATTACGCCACCTTCTTGGTAACCTCTGATTTGGGCCAGCCCAAATTCAGCTACATGTTTTGGATCATCACCCATAGTTCTAACACCTAATAAGCGATTACTAGTAGTTGTGAATACATCAAGAACGGGACCTAATATCCAATTTATTCCGCATGCTTTAAGTTCAAGAGCAGTAGCCTTTGCTACCTGGTATGCGGTATCTGGAGATTGCGTTGCAGAAAGAGCCATTGCTCCCGGGAACTGAGTTATTAGATCTTTGTCGTAAAAGTTGTTCAACATTCCTCCTTCTTGATCGATTGCAATTGTTAAAGGATATGGATGGCCAGCATTATATGCAATTTGCTGTAAACTTGTTGTTAATGTTATTGCTTGCTCAGCATTCTGTAGGTTCTTTGCATTGATTATTATATTTCCAACCTTATACCGTTCAATCATTGTCCGAATTTGATCATTAACTACATGTCCATCAAAACCAACCATAAACATCTGTCCCAAATAGAGATCAGAATCATCTAGTATGATTGATGCATTACTGTACAAAGCCATAATTGGTAAGGAATAAAATAACAAAAATGTGAATTAGACGATCACAAGCCTTATAAAAAGTTGATTATTCTTTGTTCTTTCGAAAATTCAAGGATCTGCGTTGCTAAAGTGTATCGAACAAAAAGTACAATTGAGTCTGCGAAACGAGAAGAAACAAAGTTTTAAGCTTAAAGAGTTTAAAAAATAGGCGTGCTTGTAAGGTTTCTTAGAACGAAAAGGAAGAAAAAGGGCGAAAAGAAGAAATGGTGTAGGAATATATGAAGCGAATGTAAGAAGGGAAAAAATGGAGAAGTACGTATAATCGAAAAAGATTAATGATCTTTATTGGCTGGATAAGTTGTAATTACAGTTAGGGCTTACTACTATTTTGGAATTAATGTTGCAGAAATTTGTGAACAGTGAGTAAGATTAAGAATGCAGGAAGAATATAGGATATTATCAATGTAATGAATTAATTATATGAGGGAATAATTAAACAATTTTATAGATCTCTTTCTAAGCTATGGAGAAGAGATCTCGATCGTTTATTTTCAAGGGTTCTAAGATAAGGTGTGCATATAGACGTGAGGGGGCTGTATAAAGTATAGAAAGGGGGTTCTTATGATGCTGAGGCTTATTATTGCTAATCGAAGAAAAATCACTAAATATAGGCTGTCAAATTATTACCTGGTTGAATTAGCTGTTTAGCGAATACAGTTGGCATTGCGTTAGCATGCGACAGATAACAGTATATGTTTTTGTATATTGAAAAGGCCGTTTCAAGAAGACATGCTCAACTGATATTCAGCTGAAGAAAGCTTTGGGATTTACTCGGTTCAAGTCCATGTGATCTTTTTCTATTCCTACTTTCGGAAAAAATCGCTTACTGAGCATACATGTAACTATTTAAATCGGCTACATATAGATGACGGAAGAAAATAGCTCGTACCAATACGTTCTGCCGAGAGTCCATAAATCTACGACTAAGAGATACTTTAATTCGGTTCTCTTTAAGTGCCTTATCCCAATGTCTAGTTCGCTCATATGTCGCTTTTAAGATTTTATTAGATCATAAAGAATGTACTTATAAAGCCTACAACTTTGACGTATTCTTTTTAGCAAGCCCAAGCCCGTGAACTTTGTCGTTTTCCCGCATTCTAAGTTCTCGTCTTAGAATCTTTCCAGATATCGATTTAGGAATTGCCTCTAAAACGATAATACCACCCCACATGCGTTTGTACCTTGCTACTTTAGGATTGAGCCATTCTACAATTGAACTAGGATCTTTGGCCGCTTTCGAACCTGGCCTTAAAACTACAAATCCTCTGGGATATTCTGTTGCCTCTTCTTCATTATATACTCCAATGACTGCTGAATCCATAATATCAGGATGTGTAAGCAATAATGCTTCTAACTCAGCAGGCGCAACCTGATATCCGTGAGACTTAATCAACTCCTTAGCACGATCTACTATATACCAAAACCCATCATCGTCTCTAATGGCAACATCACCTGTTTTAAACCATTTTCCAGGTAAGAATGAATTCTTAGTTGCTTCATGATTTCTATAATAAGAACTGAAAATACTAGGACCTCTAAAACACAATTCACCTCGAGATTCAGGTCCTGGTTTAACATCTTTTCCATCTTCATCTACAATTCTAGCTTCAAGGTTAGCAACAAGCTTACCAGCAGAGCCAACTTTGCTGAAAGGGCGATCAAATGGTGCTTGAAATGCACAAGGCGATGTTTCAGTAAGACCATATCCTTGGGTGATTACCACTCCTGGTAGCGCAGCTTCTACTGCTTGTACTAAACTACCAGATAAAGGAGCAGCACCAGAATTGAGCTGGTTCAAACTGGAGCAAATTTGCTTTGTATATTTCTTAATCAATGGACTTTTTGCCATCATCACCAGAATTGGAGGAACAACTAAACATTTGGTTACTTTATACTTCAAAATATAAGAAATAAACTTTTCAAAATCAAATTTAGGCATGTTGACAACTTTTGTGCCCATAAAAGGAGCGTAACAAACGAGAAAAGTGAGTGCATACAAGTGAGATTGAGGTAAATTGCAAATATATGTTTGACTGATAAAGTAAAGTGGGTCATAGAACCACATTTGATAAATGTTGGTTGCAATATTATGCTGAGTAAGCATAACCGCTTTGAACTTGCCAGTAGTTCCAGATGAAAAGCAAAGAAAAGCCGGATCCTCTAAATACTTAGAACTATGAAACTCTCTAGGAGCAATAGTAGGGCCTGGTTGTTGAATTTCCTTCATTAGTTGATTGATATCAACGAGAGTTCTAGAAGTGCCGTCAATAAATAGGTGATCTGATTCTTCGTCGTCATCCTGTTTGGGAAGATTTACAGCAGTACGAACTTTCTCGAGAGCATCTGGTAAAGCAAATACAATTTTCATTCCAGCAACAATCATTGCATGTCGTACTTCTGGCTCAACGTATGCAATTGACATTGGACTTATTACAGCTCCTAATGAAAGTGCGCCCATTACGATTCCTGTCATCAAAGACAAGTTATGTGTATACAATCCTACAATATCGCCTTCTCTAATTCCATATTTGTTCTCTAATTCATACGCAGCTCTTCCTGCAATTCTACGTGTATCATCTAAAGTATACGATCTATTCAAATCAGGATCTACGAACAAGATATCAGCAGGTTTGGCAACACTGTCATTGAGAACCAATGCGGCTAGATTCTTCAATGGGGGCATTGGCGCAGAACCATCTCCTCTATAAATAATTTCTGACATTTTGATATGGAAAAGTTTTGAGAGATCGCGCTCACGATAAGGGATTATTTATATCATCGAAGATCTATGTATTCCCCGCATTTTGGGAGTTTCGGATAAGTCAGTTAGTGGTTCAAGGTTGCCGAGTATGAAAGACGCACTTCCGGTTCATTTCAATCGGTAATTTATAACTATCAGTACACAAAATAAAGGACTGAATAACTGGCATGATGAGTGTTACTGTATGTAAAGGCAAGCAAGGTAGATAATAACAAAAATGTATAATGCGAGTGACGTAAATCGTAAAAGAACTTTAAAGTATCCGCCGGACTTTTAGATGAAAGGTTAAACTAGATAAGGAGGTAGCCGCGCAAAAAGGTGTGGGGTAATAAAGCTTATTTTCAACTACATATAAGATGCGTGCCTTTTTTGTTATAATTTTTCATTTTTGTGATTAGAATGAATGTTTATGGCGATAAATTTGAAGAATTTTACATTAATACAAGCAGTTCACCAGAAGTAAAAATTCATGGTTTAAAAGGTGGTGAAGGTGAGCCACTTTTGCTGATTCATGGGGCCCCCGAAAGTTTGTATATTTGGAGGGATATTGCACCGAAACTAATCGACAAATTCACAGTAATTTCAATTGATCTTAGAGGATATGGTAAGTCATCTAAACCTGAAGGCTCGAAAGATCATATAACATATAGCAAGCAAGAAATGGCTAAAGATTGTATAGAGGTAATGAAATCACTTGGGTATGATAAATTCTATGTTTGCGGTCACGATAGAGGAGCTAGAGTTGGTCATAAGTTATGCCTTGACTTTTCAAAGAGTGTCAAGAAGCTTATGATTCTTGATATTGTTCCAACAATTCATGTATATGAAACTGCCAATACAGAGTTTGGTACATACTACTATCATTGGTTCTTTCTTATTCAAAAGGAGCCATTTCCTGAAAGATTGCTAGTATCAGAGCCTCGTGAATTCATTGAGCATAATGTTAATAGAAGATATGGCCCCGGTATATTCAATGAAGAAAATATTGAATCGTATATTAATACCTATAAAGAATATGACGCTGCACATGGAATTTGTGAAGATTATAGAGCAGGTGCTACTTGTGATTTGATTCATGCACGTCGAGACCGATCTGAAAATCGACTAATTGAATGCCCAGTAAGAATTTTGTGGGGTTCTAAAGGAGTTGTACATGCATTGTATGATACATTAGAAGTATGGGGCAAATATGCAAAGAACATAACTGGCAGGCCAGTGCCTTGCGGACACTACATACCGGAAGAAGTGCCAGATTTGATAATTAAAGAGATAAGAGAATTCTTCTAGAGATAAGAACTATAAGTACGGAAAATATACTATAATTGTATAATTTGACGGCAAGTCAAATGGAGCGGTACAAAAGCCCGTTTTCTATTATTCTTATCTGTTTAATAAAGACAAGGAAAAAGAGGAAGAACAATTAGGAATAAAATTGAATAATAAGATATCCTATATAGAGATTTGCTTGTAAATGTATAAAGGAACTGTTTCCTATTCTGGAAATAAAGTTCTACAGATTAAAGCAATCTTCTGATATTGATAAGAAATAGTATAGCTACAGTACGAATAGAAAACGCAGAATATATAATGTATATGTGATAATGACAGAGCGGTTATTCTTTATCCTGGCTCCGGTTCATAAAGAACAATGGTTTCATTGATGGTAAGCAAGACTACTTAGCTAATATATGCACTGTTATGTACTGTTACTGCGTCATGATGGCCTGTGGAATTTTATAGGCTTTCGGGTGTATTCAATTTAGCTTCTAAAGCAGTTTGTAGTTGTTTAATTTTGCTTCTATTTGTTTATCTTTGCGAAACTATTTGTACAGAGATAAGAAGGAGTTGTCTCTCGAACGCCGAAAATAGCTAAAATAAAATTACCCTGATTCTTATAATGTTAACAAACCTTAAAATTCATATATTTCCTAAAATGGTTAAAAATCCGTTACTTTGCTCTTCTCGAGGATCGATAGAAAGTAAAACTACCAATAATTCTTTACTTTCTATCCTTTGTACTCTGATAAATTGCCAATTACAGCTTTTAGATAACTCACTATCATGCTACTTTTTGTATGCGTACAATATGAGATTTCCTGGAGTATATAAATGAGGCAGATATCCCTTCTCTTTCTTCAGTAGGTAGAAATTGTCTTATATCTTCTCTTTTTCAATGATGACTTTCCAATCTTCTAATCTCATTGCTGCACTTCTTGCAAGCTGCTTTGTATCTGCTGCTGCTGATCCTTCTATCCTTGATAAATTGTTTCAAGATGTTGAAGACCAAAAGCCTTTAGCTCTTGCTGATTCTAATCACCAAGACGAATCAATTGTTAAACCATGGCGTCTTCCTGGTGATGGAGGAACTCAGGCTGATTCTGTTTACTCTGGTATTGCTACTTTTGCTCGTCTTCCTTACAGACAATGCTTTGGTTCTGATGCCGACATTCCTTATGACATCGCATTTGTAGGTGCTCCTTTTGATACAGGTACTTCTTATCGTCCCGGTGCCCGTTTTGGTCCTTCTGGTATTCGTCAAGGTTCTCGTCGTCTTAACCTTTATGGAGGCTATAACGTTCCTCTTGACGTCAATGTCTTTAATTCTTGGGCCCATGTTGTTGATTGCGGTGACATTCCCGTTACATCATATGACAACACATTTGCTATTCATCAAATTGAGAACGGTCATAAAGAGCTTCTCCACCGTACTCCTGCACATTTGAAGAACCAAAAGGGTTTTGCCAAGTCAGGCAAAGTCTTACCTCGTATTATCACTCTTGGAGGTGATCATACCATTACTCTTCCCCTCCTCAGATCCATCAACTCTGCTTATGGCCCTATCTCTGTTATTCACTTTGATTCCCATCTTGATACCTGGAAGCCAAAGGTATTTGGTGGTGATAAATCTGAAGTAGCTTCTATTAACCATGGTACTTACTTCTATCATGCTGCCCAAGAAGGTTTACTTGCTAACCATACCAACATCCATGCTGGTATTCGTACCACTTTGTCTGGAATGTCAGACTACGATAATGATGGATATTGTGGATTTGAGATTGTTGAAGCTCGTGAAATTGACAACATTGGAACTGCTGGTATTATTAAGAAGATTCACGAGAGAGTTGGAAAGAACCCTGTTTACATTTCCTTAGATATTGATGTGCTTGATCCTGCTTTTGCTCCTGCTACTGGTACTCCCGAGACTGGTGGATGGTCTACTAGAGAACTCCGTGAGATTCTCCGTGGACTTGAGGGTCTTAAGATTGTAGGTGCTGATATTGTTGAAGTTGCTCCTGCTTATGATACTAATGCTGAACAAACTGCTCTTGCTGCCGCTGATGCTTTGTTCGAAATCATGGGTATTATGGTACGCAATCCTATTACTGTTGAAGATATTGACTTCCATACTATTGAGTAGTTTAGGACTTTTAATTTTATATATTGCTTCGTTAATTATAAATAATTACTGTAGCCTTGAGTTTTTATCTGTTTCTGCTGTACTCTGTGTATTCACAATTCTATGTTTATGAAATAGCTTTACATTTTTGTATTTATTCATTCTGTACAATCAGTCTATTTATTATATATATCCTTTACCTATATACGTTCTAATGCTTTTCTTACTTGCTCTGACCAATTTGTGTAATAAACAATGAGCCACTCGAGAATGCCAACAACAAAAAGAGCCAAACATTGTCCAAACCAAAGCCCTACAAGTCCATGTCCATGGAAAGCCAAATAAATACCAACAGGAAGAGCAAAACAATAATAAGCAACAATATTTACCAATGCGCCAACATGTTGTCTTCCCATACCTCTGAGAGCACCACCACACGAACCATTGAGACCATCTGCAATTTGGAAAGCAGCAACATATGGCATAATTAGTGAAACCAATTCAACTGTCTCTTTATCATCGGTAAACATTAGTCCAAACACATCTCTGGTAGCTATGAGAATAATCATTACTATAGATCCTAGAAGAACACTTAAAACAGCACCAGTATGAGCAGAAAGAGATGCTCCCTTTGTAGATTTAGCTCCAAGCTTGTTACCTACACGAGCAGAAGTTGCAACACCCAAACCAAAGGGGATGGTGTTCATTACTTGATCACTGGTCATAATAACACTTTGAGCAGCTAAAGGAATAGTTCCAAGACGGCCAGCGGCTAAAGCTACAATTTCAAAAGCCCACCATTCAGTACCTACGTGAAATATTCCCATGACAGCCAATTGAATAAAAATTGGAAGATGATCCAAAGACTTTTTAGACCATCCACCCCAGCATTCTTTTCCTGCAACAAAGCGAATATAGAGAAGCATAAAGGCTACGCAAATCCAATAAGAAATACCAGTTGCAAATGGGGCACCTAATAAACCCATTTCTAACTTATGAACAAATAAATAGTTAAGGAATCCACTTATAACAGTAGTAACAGCTAACACGTAAGAGCCAGCATTCATGATTCCTTGGGCTTGTAAGTACTTTTTCAAGCACTCAAAATATATATATCCAAATCCACCTGGAATTAGTACAGTCAAAAATCTGGCAGTATCTGCTGCCAGTTCGGTATGCTGGCCAAGCAAGAGTAAAACTGGTTCAGCATATATCCAAAGAGCAATAACGGGAAAATACAAAGTAGTGAGTACAATAAACCCTCTTTGTAGAATGACACCTAATTCAGTAGGATCAGAGCTTCCAGTAAACGAAACACTTGCAAGTGAATCGATCGCAGTAGTACCACCTAAACCGATCAACCATGCAGTTGCCATTGCGAACATGTAACTAAAACTTGCTACAGCCAATTCATGAGGACCTAATCGTCCGACTATCAACACGGACACGGTTTGAAGCGAATTCTGTAGGGAATAAGCAATGATTACAGGTAATGAAGTTTTCAGAAGATAAGCAACTTCAATACGACCCAAACGAAATTGTTCTGCTTTAGAAATAGGAAAATCATCAGATTCAAAATCAGCAGAATCCTGCAAAAGGCTAGTAGTCTCTGAAGCCATTGTTCTGTCTTATGAACCTACACGAGATTTTATGATCGAAAATAAGATATCAGACGATGTGTAAATCGAGGGAAAAAGAAAGATGTATATATATGAAATAGAGAATCAGCCAGCAATCACATAGATAAAGAAAAACCATTGTGAAAAATGTATGTAAAACTCTAAAAATAATTAAACTCCTTATCTTTATCAATGAGGATAAAAGACCTATAGGAACGGAATTTTCGCCTATAATGGGTATAAACCCGGAACATTTTTTATTGATCGAATTCATATATTCAGGGTTTTAGAAGTTTCTATAGGAGAGACCGTAACCGTTATAGGAATAAAAGGAATGGGAAGGCTATCTGGAAACGGATAAGTTTCATTCGATCGAAATCACAAAAGAGAATAATTCCAGCTAGCGGTGATTCGTAATTCAATATCAATCACATTTAGATCGACTTGTAATACTTATAGAAATCTTTAATATTCTTAATAAGAGTGAATGTTTGAATTTTTAAAAGTATATCCATTCGATCTTTATATCCGATAGCAAAGCTATGTAACCGTTAAGCGCCTTATCTAGCTATCAGTGCAGAAATAAGGTTTGAGTTCTTCGTTTAGAATAATGTCAGACCTACTTATAATCGCCTTATTTTATTTCGTAATATACATTTCATGAACATATCTGGCTTTGTTTGTCTATATATTGCTTGATGTATAGTTTTGCATATTAATACTTTATAATTACTACTTCTAACTTATATGTATCCCATAATGTAATATTTTTAGAGGAAATAGACGTGTTATTAATAATATTCATGTCACATACAAATGTTTTATGTGCTGTAGGGCTCATAAGTTTTTTGTACATGAGATCGACAAACCTGACCTTTCATCAAACGCTTTTGTTCGAAAAATTCTTGACGCGTATATATATTGATTCATATGTCTTAAAACTTATATACAACTATTTTTTTATATCAGACATATATTGTGTATAAATTATATAGTGTTCTCGTTTGGCTGATCGACCGGAAACTATTCCATATCACTGTAATAATGATTCTGAAATTACATGGATTTCGAATTGTATTCATAGCAGTTGCTTTGCTATGCTTTTTATATTTGTCTTATTTATTATTGATTGGTCACAATGGAATTATGTATGATACTTTGTCGCCTTCAGTACAGAAAGGTACTGACCTTCTTCTTGAAGGTTTTGGAGGCTCTAAGAAACTAAGCACTCGTTTGCCCTATACAGGACCTAGAGATGTATCAGAGTTTGAGAATTATGTAAGTACTCTGAAAGACTCATCGAAGTTACCCGATGATCCTATACTTTTGTTATACTTGCAAGCAGAAAAGTCTCGGCCGATTCTAAAATCTTATTCATTGCAAGAGTTAGTTGATAATTATGTTCAGAAACATGGCAGACAACCCCCGCCACGGTTTGCACAATGGTATTCTTTTGCTGTTCGCCATGGATGTAAAGATTTTGATCATTTTGAACAGATCTATCATGATCTGGATCCTTTTTGGAGTATACCTGCTCGAGATTTAAGAGCTACTATTAAAAGTCTAAAAGATGAAAGTGGAATGGCAATTATATCGATTAGAGGTGGCGTGGCAAGTTGCGATAAAGATGGATGGAGACAAATGTCTATATCTAATATGATTAATTTGTTTGCAAAATATTTACCAGATATGGATATTGCCATGAACACTCAAGATCAACCAAGAGTCTTGGTGCCATTTAATCAAATGGTTACACATATGAATAATGATAAGACTTCTAAAAGTAAGAAATCAGATAGACCCTTATCTGATTATAGTATGAGTCTTCTTGCCCCTGATGACGTTAAAACAAAGAGCATTAAATGGGATATTCATTCTGGTAAGCCCTTTATGGACCATGCTGTTGCTGCATGTCCACCAGGTACGCCTGCTTTTGATTGGAAGGAAGGTAAAACTGTTTTGAGAAATGATATAGAAGCTCAATACAGAACAAAAGGTTTGGTTAGTAATTACAATTTATCTTCAGACCTGTGCACTGTAGGACCACTTATTTATGACAAACATGGTTTTTTGGTTGTTCCTTCTACATTGGTTCAGTCACCAAAGCTTATTCCTGTTTTTTCAGAATGCAAAACCAATATTAACAATGACATTCTGCTGCCTGCTGCCATGTATTACACTGATGATGTTAGATATCAGTATTCTTCTAAACTGGACTCTTCATGGTCTAGAAAGTATGATATAATGTTCTGGAGAGGTGTTACTTCTGGCGGCGTTGAAACGGTTGAAACTTATCATAAGATTCATAGGAACAGATTAGTTGAGCTTTTTAATTCAACTCTGGTTGATCATACGAAGCAGAATGTATTCTGTCATGCTGGTGGTGATGTTGCATCCATAAAAGAGCCTGTGCATCAAGATTTGATGATATGCTCTGAAGATATCAAAAAATATTTGGAAAAACATACAGATATTGGATTTTCCGAGATTGTTTGGTGTGTGCCAGATTGTGATTTCTTAAATGATGTGTACAAACCCCGTCCTGCAGTAAGTATGGCTGAACAATTTAAATACAAATTTCTTATTGATGTAGATGGTCATTCCTTTTCAGCAAGATTTAGGGCTTTCTTGCAAAGTAAAAGTTTGCCATTGAAATCTACTATTTTCAGGGAATGGCATGACTCGAGACTTATTCCTTGGTATCACTTTGTCCCTATGGACAATAGTTTAGATGATGGGTATAAGCTTCTTAGCTATTTTACAGGTATGGACTCAGCTGAAAGTGTGACTCCTGCACATCAAGGTATTGCCGACCAGATTGCAAGAAATGGACGCGAATGGGCTAATGAGGTTCTTAGAGCGGAGGATATGGAAGTTTATACGTTTTTGTTACTACTGGAATATGCTCGTTTACTTGATGATAATCGCGATGATATTGGTTATGTTTACTAATGAAATACTATATGTCTCCATTGCACATAAGTTATGAAAAGTTAACGGTGTGTGCTTGATCAAGAAACCAGCCAAGATCTCCACCTTCGACTTCCCGTCTAGTGAATCCATTACCAATTATTGAAAAGCGGTTTTCTTCTTCATAAGTATAGTCAAAATCTTCCCAGCGAACGTCTTGTACGAATTCCATATAGCAGGTTCCAGATCCAGGCCACATTGCTCTAACCGGGCCGTCGGATTTTCCACCTTTGAACCAACTGGAGCATGTACTAGACCAGGCTGTTCTAGTCATGTAAGATTCAGTGAACTTCTTAAAATCATCGACAGCTTCGGCTTTGGGGACTATGCTTTTGATAGATGATGTTCTGACCTTTTGAATAACGTTCAAAATGTACTTTGAGACTTGTTCCATTATTGGAATCAGAGATCCGTGACCTACTGGACTGTTGGGTCCGAGCATGGTAAAATAATTAGGGAATTCATCGACTGCTACACCACAGTAGCCATCTGAGACTGACCCGTCCCATTTCTCTTGCATATTGACACCGTTTAAACCTACTATTGGAAACCTTGGTCTAAAGCTGGTATCGAAACCAGTAGCGCAAATGATAGCATCGACTTTATGTTCAGTTCCGTTTCTGGTTTTAACTCCTTCTTCATAGATTGATTCGATGGGGTCAAATGTTACATTAACATGATCCTTCACAAGAGCTTCAAGATATCCATTTCCAGGAGTAAGTCTACGGCAACCAAAGGCAAATTTTGGAACTATTTTATCGGCCAGTTCTGGCTTAGCTGCAAGTTTGTCAAGCATTTCTTTTCTTGCCATGCTATGTGCCTCTTTTTGTTCGGCACTATCGATCATAACCCACTTGAAACGCTGGTATATTTCTTGATGAATACTTTTACAGTATTCTTTGTATTCCTTTGGGTTTTCTCTAAAGCTACGTTTCTGTTCTTCTGTGTAATCAAAGTTGGTTCCTCCCGGGCCTGCATGTTTAGCACCAAAGGTTCCAGAAATGAAAACAGGAGATCTTAAGAAAACTTTCATTTCCTTTACAGATAATTCTATTGCTGGCACTATTTGAACACCTGAAGATCCTCCACCTATTACAGCAACAGCTTTTCCAGTTGGGTCGAATTTAGGATCCCAATGAGCACTATGCATGAGTGAGCCTTTGAAGTTTTCTATTCCTTTTATTGCAGGCCATTTCCACTTGTTTAACACACCTGAACCATTAATAAGGATATCACATGTGTCTTTAATGGTAGTTCCGTTGTTGTTAACTATTATTGACCATTTACACGTAGTTTCATCCCAAGCACAATGCTCGACGGAATGATTTACTTTCAAATATTTGGATAAATTGAATTTTTTAACAACAGATTTTACATATGCTGATAACTCTGGACCACTGGAATAATAAGATTTCATATCTGGATCAGGAGAAAATGAGAATTGGTATGCGTGCGTTGGAATATCGCACGCACAACCTGGATACGTATTTTCATACCATGTTCCAGTAATATCAGGATTCTTCTCGTATGCAACATACTCAACATCTGGGATGTGGTTTTGAAGTTGATAAGCAATTAATATACCAGAAATACCAGCGCCGATGCATACTATACGCATCTGACGAGGTTGTTTAAAGTAGTGATCAGGTATGTTCACTAAAGGAGTGTCCGAGGCTAGAAGATTCTTGTAGTAATCATTGAGCTCTGGATTAGATGATTTGGAAGTAGATTCGATGGTCATTTTTTTATGAAGTTATTAGAAATGAAGAAAGATAATTATTATTTTAAGCATTTATATACTTGAAAAAATCTGGGGTAATTGCTATATCGGAAATAACTTTTAGATCCGGTGGGCATTTAGTATAAATCTGGGGTAGCTCTCGGGAAAGACTATGGGATATATAGTAAGGTATATGGATATATATAGGATAAACAACTTTTATTTTTAAAATTAATTAAGAAAAGTTGTTGGACCATAGTGTTTAGTGGGTCGTCGTGACGACATGTGCGGCTTAACTAAATCGATGGGAGTTGACATTTTCTCAATCAGAATACTCGTGCAGAATGATCGAACATCTTCTAGATGGTTCTGGATAGAAGAAATAGAATATTCCAGAATACATCCGGTATATCAAACTACTTGATGACGTAATTATTAGTAATATGTTTCTTACTTGTTAGAGTGGCAAAAGTCAATTCTTGAAGAAAATAAATAGAGGTGGAAATCTTAGTTTCAAGGTCAGAGCAGTCAACAAGAATCCTACCATCTTTAAGAAGATCAAGGATTTAGACCAATCTTATTAGACTTTGTACTGAGGTTTGGTACTTCAATTCAAGGATATCTTTACTACAATAACAAGGTTCTTTTCATAAATATAAAATTTTGTTTATTGCAACCTATTTATCTAATTCTTAACTCGGTTTTTACCTAACTCCGCCTTGACTACAATTGAGTTAAAAGTAAGGTTCCAACATTCTGACCGATTATTTGTTGTCGCGCATAGTTGTGGGGAAACTGGATTTTAGTCACCCACTTTTGAACTTTCGAGAGAGACTTTGTACGATTCAGCGCAGACAAAGAATACCATATAAAAGATAGCATAAGATATTAATATCTTATACTCTTTTATCGAGATAGGAGGTAATAATAATACAGCTATAGCCTTCTAAGGGACTGAGGAAAGTAGATTGGGGAAAGCTTTTCAGGTGTTCCCCACAACTCTGTTGTCGCGCTTCCTTATTTACAGTGGCCCTATTAGCCTTCATGGTATTGGAACTGTGTCACACATTAGAGGTTTCAGTTTGGACGTTTGAGTATTTTTTTCTCATTTTCGATGCAATTGTGGAGCAAATGTATATATGTATATTAGATGTTAAGTGAAGCTATCCTTTCTTAATCAAACCTTCTCTATGACTGTGTGTGAAAATGTAATTAAATCCTTTCTCAATCTTGATCCGTAATTGCTTATTTTAATTACATTCTACTAATTTGCGTTTTCTATCCTATAGATGTATGTAACTTTTTTCCTTATTTTATAGTATGAATTATTTTCCATCGTTTGTTCACCTTATCTACCCCTATTCATAGACACACTTTCCAGGCAAAAATTAAAAAATAGAAATAGGCGGGCTTCGACCGCGTCAACTATAGGATAGTTGTTGAAGGTATATTACATAATATCTTAGGAAATGTGGTTACCGAGGAAACATACTTATGAAATATACCAAGGTGGTGTTAGCCAGACTTGACATGGAACTCGACAGACCGGAACATACAGACAGATATCTAAGAGATAAGGAGAATAGCACTCTAGGGCACCATAGGTGACGTTAGATGGTAGTCGACGATGTCTATCAGTAGAAGTTCCTAGTTATAATCATTATTATTACAGTTATAGTTTATAGTAGTAAATACATTACATGTTGTAATACATTCATAGTATGCGTCTGGGTATGTACAGATATACACAAGACCATCTTCCATCTACGACGTCAGAACGGGTAATACCGATACACCTTAAATTACAATAATTACTCTCCCCTTCAGTGGCTGAATATCTTAGAACTTAATTAAAGTCATAATATATCCTATAAAGGCATAAATTATAGGTTATATATGGATTAATAGCAGGCTAGCATATAGGCATAACTTGTCTTAGTTAATTGCATATCTTGAATAGATCCACGCTAATGGCATTTACTAACTCTATACAGCTGCTTTTACGGAATATATATAAACTACTATAAGCCATACTTCCATTATCTTGTATCCCTTATTCTTCCATCATTATAAAATCGTTCTCTCACAATGCTATTGATTCTCCTTCTACTTACCTTAGCATCTTATATTCAAGCTGCATATGAGCAACCTCTATTTCTTGCACCTTTCAATTCTACATATAAACTCGCCACTATCGAAATCTACAAGGGGTTTGCTATTTTGGATGATATCTATGGCACCCCATTTTATTATGATGCTTGTTACGAATATGTATATTTTTATAATAAAGAAAGTGAAAGGAAATATCTGTCAATTGTTAATAGTATTTTAGCAGAGGGCCCAGCTATGCCTGCATTTATTCAGGATCAATCTATATTTGGCATTCGTGGTATAACTAAATTTTACTATTGTCCTTCTCTGGCTGAATCTCTTTTCGTAACTAGAGTTGATCCCAGCTGTACCGAATTTTCTTTATATGCTTCTTCATTTTAGTGCAGGTTTCCATTTATGAACTGGAGTAGACTGTTCTGTTTACTATTGTCCTTCTCTGGCTGAATCTCTTTTCGTAACTAGAATTGATCCCAGCTGTATCGAATTTTCTTTATATGCTTCTTCATTTTAGTGCAGGTTTCCACTTATGAACTGGAGTAGACTGTTCTGAGCGCCGTTCAAATTCTGATTAATCTATCTAATAATATAAAAACATAAAAAATAAAAAATAAAGTTTAGCAAATTTTGGGATTTTCAAACCCGCGTCAAACAACGAGGAAACATCGTATTAAAAAACTAATTTCAGATTTGTTAAAATGTGACTCTCCTCTATTTTATGAAATTTTAAAATCGAAAGTATGTTGAACATTGCGTTGTAAAAGTAGAAAATTGATGGACCATTATTTAATTTTTGGTCAACTCGGTTTTTAATATAAAAAACGGATTAGCCAAAATCGGTGCACGACGTTCCTTATATG